>DWKW01003071.1:0-10356 GCA_018250115.1 Doberes anticus
TGAAGGGTGTGGTTAGGCAGAGGACACCGGACAAGAGGCATTCCAACTTAGTCCTCATGAGTAGCAACGCATCTACAAACAACTTCAGATAGGAGTTTCATCTTAGTTGAGGTTTTATGCAGATGTCCATGGGCTGCAGTGACCACTTAACATCAGGTGGCCTGCATGCTCGTTTTCTACTCTTACTTAAGATAAAAAAAAAACATATATTCATTGATTAGTCAGCCAATCTTTGAGTCTGACTTCTATCTTTATTAATATTTGAAAGGCTACAGAGGTCTCTAAGGAACTTTGTGTTTTTGATAAGAAAATTAAATATGAATTGCTGATTTAAACAAATGTCTAATCAATAATCAGCAGTTAGATTTAAAATTGACCCATTAAAAAGCATTTGAAGGACAAGACTTTTTAGGAATCATACTATGTGGCAAATGTGGGTAAGCATTAAAAATTCAAAGTTAAAAATTGCTAATATGTAATATTGCTTACTAACCGCTTCCTGTTTTAACAGTTTTATGTAAAATAAACACTAAGACAACTTTAAAAAGATGCCATCACTTTGCTTGTCCAATTTGACAAGTAAACAAGCACTTAGAAGATAACGTACCTTTTTCACAGGACTTATTAGAACCAGAAGCGTTGCTGGACAAGCTAGAGTCATCAGAGTCATAACCAAAGGCACAGTCTTTGGTGGGCTGGCGGTCTCTGCGGGGCTGCCACCGCCGCGGAGTGCCCTGCCCCGGTGTACCGCCTCCGCGCGAGCTCACGCCTCCCATCATTTGCAACATCTCCAGTGGGTAGTGCCGGGACGGGTGCCTCTCCATCTGACCCTGCACCATATACACTGGCCCCGCTCCACCCAACCCGTTACTGCCGTGGTACATGATCGGCGCGCCTTCATTCATGCCCGTCTCGATATCTGCAGACAGAAAACTCTCAGTCACTAGATGCTCACCGGTAATTCCGTAACCAGAGCCAGGAATATCCGGCGTACCAACCTGTGCTCCGACCGTTAAATATGATGACGTGCGGCGTTTACGATCGGTTATTGCGTCATGCTAAACGTAATATTTAATTAGTACGGTGTGACGTCGAAATTTTACTATTTCCTTCCCAAAATTACTGTCCCACCGAAATCCGAGACGAAGCGTCAAACGTCGTCGATAACGTACAGCGCTGATAATGATGCAGTAGTCAGTCAGGCGTGCTTGTCGCTGGGTTTCCACCGTACGAACAGATCGAGCTATAAATATTTCGACACTGATATTAATAAATCTACCCACAAATAAGTATTATTTCTTCACAAGAATGGACAAAATCCGCCATGACTTTTGTGAATTACACTAGCGACATCCGACGGCGTTCAGCGAAGCGTACACGTGATTGTGGCTATTTTTTTATTTTCAAATTTTCCAGCGTTCCATTTTAAGCCAGTGATAAGTTTGTAATATTTTAGAACTATAATACAAATAATTTAAAAACTATTCAAAAGTGTATTTCAGTCCAGTGATTTTTTTAAAGACGACATTTAACAAATGTCTCAAACACAAACATGTACAAAGCATACATATTTTAAGCTATACGAGTATCCAATCAAGTCATGTGATTGTTTTGGCCTTGCTGCTTTATAAAAAGTTAATTTGACGTTTGACATTTTGACGTCAAATGATTTTGTCAAGTCAGAAAATAATATAATTTTATCGTAAAAATTATTTTGTGCGTGTTTAAAAATTGTTGTTAGTAGTTATGGAAACCAGTAAAATGCGTGGAATCTTAAATCTGTCAGCTTGAGTTTCATTCCACAAATGATGACGTGAATAGGACAATGTAACCTTAAAAGTGCAATAAGTCTACAGAAACAAACTTTGTCGTCTCATTGTTTTATTATCGCTATCTCCGCGGTGGAGGTACGCTGATATGTCACATTTCGGGAATTATATGGACGATGTTCCCGTAAAGATATCCGAAAAGTACAAGCGGCCTCCGCGTATCGAGTTGCCCTACAGTGTAACGGATTGCCCGCCCCGAGCGAAGAGAGTCATCGAGAGCGTTAGATATAATACCACTTTAGAGCGGAACGTACTTTCTAAACTGAAGGAGCTTCGGAGCGCGAAGGAAGTAAAGAAAAGCGAAAGGCGTCATCGCTTACAGCTGCTAGAAGAAGCTAAGCAGAAGAAGCTGGACGCAATCGCCGCGGCTGAGGCCGAGGAGAAGTTGAAACAGCTAAGCGTCTCTGAAGTTTCCTATCCCAGCACTGACGAAATAAGTGCAATCTCCCCCGATGATAAAGTTGACAAAACATGTAATACATCCCCAACCCAAGACCACAGTCCAGAAGCGGATGCTGTAGCCGAAGCCAATTATGCATGTACTACAACAGACTCCCAACAAAACATCCTTCAACCCATACAGGTTCAATCAAACTTCCAGCAAAACAGTTTATTGGATGATCCCGACCCGCTACAGGAATTGAAATTAAACTCAAAAATATCAAAAATACCTCAGTACAGTCAAAATGTAGAAATGCTGACATACAAGGACTTCGAAAATGATACATCCAGTCCCTTTGATAATGTGGAACTGAAGACAATCAATGATATGGAGCTGTTGGCACAGGTTTTGCAGAGTCAACGGGAATCAGCGGTTAGTTGCCAGCCCCAGCAGGCTTACACAGAACAAGCTTACCCGGGGTATGCTAATTGTGCAACTCAGGCACAGATAGAAGGTGTAACATACTTACCTAATGCATACCTAGAGCAACCGATACAAGGCCCGGGCATAATCTATGCCACTCCCCCACATTATCCTGTGTCTAACGGCTACTACATCCCGGACACAGTTTGCGACAGCACCATACCCATTGAGAATGTATACGTACCCAATTACCACTATCTAGTTCCTGCTCAACCATTCCCAATAAATGATCCTTACTATAATCAACTGCCAACTACGTCAGGTGAAGTAGCCCAAGTACCAAATGGATCTTCATATATTCCTCAGCCGTATTACTTCCACTACCCTCATGTTCCAATGCCGTACATCGGGCAGGCTTATGGCGCTGCAACCGAAAGTAAAAACATAGAGGACCAGAATCAGAATCTACAGAGCTCCCAAAATACGGTTAAGTCCAGATCTCGAAGCGTGCCAGACATTGTGCAGGAATTAAATGAAGAATTGGCCTCGGCTAGGCTGAGGGCAGGAGAGAGACCAGATAGCCCTGGAGAGAACTCTAGGCCCGGTGAGAGGAAGTTTGAGAAGCGATATTGGAAAAAAATTGAGCGTTTACCTAACCCGCTTGAAACACTACCTCAGAATGTTCAACGTATGTGTCACAACGTACATGGCATGGGTTTCCCACTGGACAGGGTTGCAAGGATGTATAGCTTAATCGGTGATAATGATAAGAAGGTGAGTTTATTTTTAATTAAGCTTATGTTGAAAAGGGGGCTCACCCAGGACATATAGCACGAATTAAAAAGACGAGTGTGTTATCTAAAGAAATTTTGTAAATATATATAACTTACCTATATAGCCTCTGAAGACAAAAAAGTCCTGAGCAGAAATTTGTTCCTGTCAGATTTGTTTATATTTCTTAAAGAATAAATAAATATGATTCATCACCAATCCATTATTGTCCCACTGCTGAGCATGAGTATCCTCTGAGAGTGTTTAGACTTTAGACCATAGTCCATCACTGGTCAAGTGCGCATTGACGGATTTCACAACTTTTGGAGAACAAGAACTTTTGGAGAATTTCTGGAGAACTCATAGACATGCATGTTTCCTCACGATGTTTTCCTTCACCGTTAAAGCGAGTAATAATTAATTTATAAGACGCAAATAATGTAGAAACAATTGTAAAAAACAATTACGAAATGTAGAGGCGAGTGCCGGGATTTGAACCCACAGCGGACCTGTGCGGAAGGTCCAGATTCTTAACCACTAGGCTATCGCTCATTTGTCGTTGAATAGTCTTGTTTAATTTTCCAGGTGATAGAAGGCCTCCTCATCCTCGGCGAACTGATGGACCTCGGGTTCCCGGAGAGCAAGGTGGCAGCGGCTCTGACCAAACACCAGTTCAACAGGGATAACGCTTTAGACGAACTAGTGTCGTAATACGAAACAAATAACTTACGTTCACTCGAGATATAGACCAAGTTTTGTATGTAATGTCAATTTTGTACGTAGCGCTGTTAAAGTTGGCGGGGCGTTCTAATTGAATTCATGTAATTAAGCTTGAAACGAATTATCGGACGGTATAATGACTGACTTGACACTGCTTTTCTTTGTGGCTCGCGTACACGCGTTTGATGACGATGAGAATCCCAGCTCAGCGTTTAAAGTGATCATCGCTCTTTGCGATCGGATAACAGTACGCACGCGTAGTTTACGCGTATTTGCGATCGGATGCCGCGTCTCCGGTGACTGAAAATCCCGTCCGATAGTTTGTTTCTAGCCTTGCGCATGTTCCGATCTCCCTTAAAAAGATCGATGTACCTTTTCTAAACGTATACGCAACAGTTTTTCGAGGTAGTCGTTTCTTGCTTTGTAGACATATCATTTAAGATTCGTTATCGGTTTCAGCGATTTAATTGTCGATTCATTTAATCGAGATTTTTTTGCGACTGTTTTATACGAATTTCGTACGATCGTACGATTTCCATTGAAATGTAAGCACAGCTTTTGCAATTCGTTTTGTTCGTTTCTGCTTCGACGCGTAAGTATAGAGGAAATTTGCATTTTTTTTATTAGAGACATTTTATTTTTTCATAATGTGATGGAAGAGGTTTTGCTTGCGGGAATTTTTGATTGTGATATTGACGAGATAATTCGTATGTGCCCTGGTGTGTAGGATGCAGCATGATAGTCTGCTGTTACTTCAAATTAGCCTTAAGACTGCTCTCTGCCTGCTACGTTCTATAGAATATCGTGCCATGAGCCTCATCATAATTTAGTAATTATCGTTAGCCTGTTTCAAGTTAAATATTCTCATAAAGAATAATTTAACATAAGAATAATATTTACAAAAATATGAGAACCGGGCAGATACAAAATTTTTCGTTTCAGGTTCGATTCTCAGAAGAGAAGAAATTGAATGAATATAAGAATATTTTATTTGTGGACAATGATACAACATAAATAATAAAAACAAACATAGACAAAATCACAGTTACAATTACAAAAATAAAAAAATACACGAGACATAACTCATTTAAAACATAGAAAATCCATATAAGACACATGAATGTTGCAAAAAAAAGGATTGTAAACGGATAGTTATATTAGCTGTGTCATAGCGCCCAGGAACAGGGATCCACTCAGCATAATGTTGCAAGCCAAGCACGCACGACGCTGGTTTTCAGTGAAACCTGCCAGCTAATCACTATTCAGCTAAATTTGTTTCTGGTCTGGGTGAACATACGACACGGGGATATGAGTGCAATGCTTTATTAATTTATCATGAACTAATCTTACATTATCAATTTATTATTAATTTATTTGGCATTTAAAAACCGGTTTCCGAGTTTCATTACACGTGGTACCGTCAATGGTAATGGTACGATTATCTTGTGTAATACAAAGGGGCAGAGAGTTTTATTTTTCACTGTATATTTTGAGGACGTTGGTATTTTTAATTTATCGTTCACGACGAATTTTAATAATCCTTATTGTCATTATAAACTAATTATAATTGTAACTAAACGAACATTGTTCCCCGAAAATATGAAATCGGCGTTTGTAAAAGAACTTGGCCTTCACTTTACAGGCTTGTCAAAATGAGCCGTCATTGACTTATTTATCGCGCGTAATCATATTTGCGTATGGCTTCAATTAGGCAATTCCTGCTTCGCAAAATATCAGAAAAAATGAGTTTGCTTTTCGAATAGTTCTTATTTTGTTCGCTTTGACTTAGTCACAAGTTTAAATGTTCAGCGAGAGCATATGGAAGTACTAGCCGATCCGAAGCAGTTGGAATTCCGCCTGTCCAGTGTACTCTGCCTAACCACGTACCGAAACACAGCAGTGCCCACACTGCTGTTCTACAGCAGGAATAAGGCAGGGGTGGTGCCGCTGCCGCCTCAAGCGAGCCTTCGACACGAGACAATGACGGTTCAATATTGCTAGATGAATCTGATTTAGATGTAAATCTATCGTAAATCTAGTTCTACTATTAGTATGTAATCATAATTATTTATATTTTATAACGCTACATAGATTCTATTGGCTGAATAAGTTATTATTTTTACATTATTATGCTTCTTACATTACGAGATACGATTACAATAGAACTACTTATGCCAAGAGTTTTTATTTATACGATAATTATTAATTAATATTAATTTTAGGGTGTGACTTCATGTATAAAGTTTTAAACATTAAAATATTAATCAGAACGGTCCAAGTGGCTAATGTTTCGAATAAAAGTTTTAATATAAAATTTTGTAAATGTAACGTCAGCAAAATTATATTTTTTCATTAATGAACAAGTTACGAATTTTTAAAGCCGTTAAGATTAGTCCTTCGACTGTCCTCACACCACTATTGAGTAAGTCTTAATTATTTGAAAAACATTTTATGCAAATATATCACTTAGCTGCTACTATTCGTTACTTTGAATAAGCAATTAAATTATTATGTAGACGCTGGTATTAATAACAGAAAAGTCCAATCCAAAATGATACCTGCAAACCGTGTAAAATATAAGAGAGAATTTAAATTTAAATCTTATGATAACATTTAAGCGTATACTTAATCGAACTTTTGAAGTCTTTCGTTGCCTTCGCATGATAATAAACGTAGCTTCTTGTATAAAGTAATGTTACCATTTGGTATTAAATATATTAGTAGAGCAGGATTTATAAAAATGTAGAAATTATGTCGATAAGGTGTTTCATAACAGTATTCGACCTAAGCAGCGTCGTAGCTAGGGGGTGGCCCCGGGGGCGGAAGCCTGGGACGCAATCGTTTTTTATTCATACATTTACGGAATAGAAAACGAGCGTGCAGGCCACCTGATGTTAAGTGTTCACGGCTGTTCATGGACATCCACATCAAACCTCAACTAGGATGGAAGTCCTGTCAGGTCGTACATGGATGCGTTGCTACGAGTTGAGAGTGTATTTTGCCTAACTTGTGGGCCCACCGCAAGCGAGTCTTCGACATAAGATTCTACCTTGTAAACCTCGAGAGTCAAGGGTACAAGGAATGTTTGGAGCGTAAGTTTTGTTTGACGCAAGATTCAAATCTTACCCTGGGCGCTCGTGACCTTAGCTACGATACAGAGCATTTTCTACAATTTTTCTACTTTAGTAAATACATAATGTACTCCGTTTCTTTTAATAAGGGTTTTAGAAATGGAAAGTCACGGCTGTAGTACCCAAGACTATATCTAAGTTCTCACTATATCCTAATTCCGATGATATTAAAGAAAGTTTGTGAAGTTGTTTGGATATTTGTTTATCACGCGTTAAACGCTGCGCGGGTTCGGATGGAATTCGGCACATAGACAGACCATGTCCTGGATTAATGCATAGGATGCTTTTATCCCGGTAATGCGGTCCCGCTGCAATACAGTGCAACTTTAATATTATTGTATCACTTTATTTCTGAACGTATCAATAGATGGCGCCGCCCAGAAACATTTCAGGTTTTTTTAACTCAAAATCCACGCGGACAGTCAGGGGTAGCGGGCAGGATAAATGAACCCGACTTATGTTTACTGCGTGGTGAACAAATTGTCACGTCCGTCGTACTGCGAGGAAGTTCATCATCAACCCATTATTATCCCAGTACTGGGCACAGGTCTCCTCTCAGAGATGAGAGGGTTTAGGGCGTGGTCCACCTAGCTGGCCAAGTGCAGATGGCAGACTTCACTGCCTTGCATACAGGCTCCCTCGTGATGTTTTCCTTCATCATATAGGGTCTGAGGTTGTACGCGGGATGCGTTGCTACTACTGAGCGCTAAGTTGGAATGCCTGGCGTCCAGTATAGTCTACCTAAGCGCACACCTTAACCGTGCGAACCCTGCCGATTGCAGCAGGAATACGAGCAGCGGTGGTGCCAAAGACTGCATCGTCGAAATCACGCTTCAACGGGAAGTTGCAACATGAAACATGTATTTCGGTCATAATTGCTGAAAGCACCATTGTGTAAATGTAGACAATGAAATGTTAACTGTAAAATTAATCTGTACGTAGACTTTAAAATTAATAGAAATATATTTTTCACGTAATGTAAGAAGATTTTAGATCGATAAGCTGCTATTGATTTTTTCTACTTTGCCAATGAGTACCTTCGTGTAATTGCCGTCTTGTAATTAAATACTCTAAATTACTAGGTTTTCTAGAAACATTAATGAAAAATATTGAAATAGTTTTAAACGGCAGAGCCTGAAAATTTTTTCGAACTTCGCCGGCGCACTACCCTGTGGCATTTTGAACGCATACGGTGTTGCTAGTTATTTTACACAAAAAAAAAATTGTTTTCTTTTTACTTTGCAAGTGTATTGTATTCATCAATTGCATATTATTATCGTGTCTTTACGAGTAGTTGATCGAAGATGCAAGTTGAGTGAAGAAGTCTGGCGTGAGTAACGATCGGCGCTCATAAATTGGAAGTTATGCTTTTTTGGCGTTGTCGAAAACTATTGTGTATTTTGTTGTATAAAGTACTTGTTAGTACTGTAACAGCAAAATCAATAAAAACTATTTTTTAATGTTAACAACCGTGAAAGTCCAAGACAGTGTGACTCGTGTTATCGAACTTCCACGTACGATGTGTAAAATACTTAAGCCAGTGGCGTATGGCGTAGCATAGGTCGCTAGCACCCGGTACGGATCCCAAATTTGACGAAATCTTATTTTTGCAATTGATTATAATAAATATGGGGCATGGTAAAAATGGTACTGATAATGGTATGAACGGGAGGCATTCTAACGTAGTTCTCGGGAGTAGCAACGCATCCACACACAACCTCAGGTGTGGATGTCCACGGGCTGCGGAGACCACTTAACATCAGGTGGCCTGCATGCTCGTTTGCTATTCTGATAGTGACATATACACAATTGACATATAAACGTATATGACTAATTGTGAGAATACCACTTGAAAAATTACAGAGAAAACGTAATAATAACGATAGGAAAAAAATAAACTGTCTGCGTAGCGAACAGCTCTTTTGCGTACGACTATCAGTGCCATCTACATAAATCGAAAGTCTAAAATTTTACTTTTCGCACCTTCCCCCCCCAACCCTATGCTACGCCACTGACGTCATTTCGTTACCTATCAGTAATGTGTTTCAGGAGGCTGCAAGACGATACGGTGGATTTAATGTAAATGTCATCTACTTACGTCAAGTTGGAACTTAGATTTCTTGTGACTGTACTTTGTTCCATGTTCCACTGCAGTGGCGGATAAACACATTTGCTACCCCAACCGACCTCTACATTTCAATACCCCAGTTCACAATCATGTTATGTACAGATTTATTGTCAATGAAATTGTAACTTTATGATGTGTACTCTTAAGCCCTAATTACACCACCATTTTTCGGTAATTACTGTGATTGTGAACGATGGGTGTAGGGGATCGATATGTCAGTTCTTGGATTTTTTTTTACAACCCAACGATTTAGTTAAGATTGTACAAGAAATCGGTTTTTGGGATACACAAGTTGTTGGTCAGAACTTGCCGCTCTAAGCTCCATCATACTCAGCCTGCTTGTAAAATCGCTACTGTTTCACTGTAAAATTTCCTTTTTGACCATGCAGGCCACCTGATGTTAAGTGTTCACTGCAGCCCGTGGACATCCGCATCAAACTTCAACTAGGACGGAACTCCTATCTGAGGTTGTATGTGGATGCGTCGATGCGTTGCTACTCCAGAGAACTAAATTGGAATGTCCAGTATCTTCTGCCAAACTGCACCCTCCAAACCGAAACACAGTAGTTCTCACACTGCTGCTTCATGGCAGAAATAGGCGAGCCTTCGATGTAAGACTACCACTATCATCCTTTACGAAATCCTCAAGGACCGCCCAAAATGTATAACTTCAAGAATGATTAATTGCTCGTTAATTCGCCGACGGATTGATTTATTATTTTAGATGTAAACTTCCGCTAATCTATTGAGATGCATGAATGATATTTCAATGCTAAGTTATTTTTTTGTAGTGATGGAAAACCACACGGAAATTTTCCTATGTCTTTTTACGTCGATTAAAATGACACTGAGGTGTTTTTAAATCTTATTTTGTTTTTTTTACATGCAACATCCTTCATCATCAACCCATTGTTGTCCCACTGCTGGGCACGGGTCTTCTCTCAGAGATGAGAGAGTTTTAGGCCATAGTCC
>DWKW01003072.1:0-10356 GCA_018250115.1 Doberes anticus
TGGATGTCCATGGGCTGCAGTGACCACTTAACATCAGGTGGCCTGCATGCTCGTTTGCTATTCCGTTTGAAAAAAAATAAAAAAAATTTTAGTACGAATACGATTCGAATAGCATCAATCTATGACATAAAATTGTAACGGGTTTATGTCTGTTTATAAAAAAAAATCGAAATATCTTACTGATATGAAATATTTACAGGTTCCTAATTCAAATATATTTTTTATTTTTTTTTGTCTGTAAGGCGGTTTTCATGTTTGTTCACCAATCACATGGATTTCTCTAATTATATTCTTACTGGACTTCCATAGTTTATATTTAAATACTGTTATGCGTTTCAAGAAGATTGGTTACCCTGAAGTATGCTTCGAGATATACGGGCGAAGTCAATTATATGGTTATATAGTTCTTTCATTGATATACGGCGACAACCGTAAAATATGAATAAAAAACCAAATGATAGATACAATTATTTTTTTGCGTACCGGTAATACATATGTTACATGACCAATAGTCAGTCATGTAACTCTGTGATCATGTAAATATCCACTTGGCTCGGGTTCGGTTCCCATCGTGGAGTGTGTCGTTTGTTCATTTTTACTTCTTATTTTATATGTAGGATAAACTACTAGACTACTACTTACATCTTCAATTGTAACTATAAGACTTTAATAATTGTCGACAGCTAGCAACACCAAGTTAACAAGATGACTCAGATTGTTGATATCTTGTGTGACTTCGTTATTATACAGTTAAGAGCAAAAATAATGTTGAGAACGATAATTTTTACTTTCAATATTATAATTATTAATTTCGATTCTGAGTCATGTCTACTCGCGGTCGTTCTGACGATAATGTAACTTCGTTGTTATCTTTAAGAATCTCGTATATCTTCTTTCGTACAAGATAAAAGCGTATGATTAAAGGATAATGATTTCGATAGTTTATGAATAAAATGATCTTTATTCTTCCATGTTCCGTAACTAAGTAATTAACAAATTTTGTGATATTTTTCATTCGCTGACAAATTACGTTACCTCAATGAGGGTACCTCAATGACTTGTAGTAGAACATTAGCGTTTCAACAACGAGAAAATACAAAGATGCAGCCCATTCACATCCACATCTAACCTGAATTAAGTCCATGTTCTCAAGGTCGAACGGGTACGTGTTGCTACTCCTGAAGACTTAGTTGGAATGTCACTTAACTTATGTATTCTACTTAAACGCACCCTGCAAGTGGGAGCACTGCTGCTTTACGGTAGAAATAAGTACAGCGGTAGTGCCGCGGCAGACGAGCCTTCGACGTAAGACGGCCGGACCATATTAACGGACTTACGTCCTTCTTTTATGGTCTTATGACCAATTTGTTTAGACAGTCGTACTATTGATATCATGCTCGCTAATAAAACTAAACCGTGAAAAAAATACATCAATTTTTTTTCTAATATTATTTTGATTAAAAAGTGCACTAGAAAAACAAATAAATTTATGTGTATTATTGTAATCATTGAAAGTTAAATTTTTTGTGGAATACTTATTTGACTAAAATTTTTTTTTTTTAATATTTATTATTATTAAAATTTGATCAAAATTAAAATAACTCGTCCTTTAAAATTAAATCGTGAATTAAAAAAACTATTAATAATTTAGATGTCATGATAAACATGGGTTGAAAATTATAGCGAACTTTGAAACAGGGGTATTAAGATATCGAGATACTCGTGCATAATGTACCGAGTGTACATAATGTTCAGAAACAGCAGTTTTTCCTGTTATAAACTGTCGTATTAATAAAACAAATGGTCTTTATCTTCGCAGATATACAACAATGCGTAGCTTGAATTCACATTTGTACAATATTTTACATTTAAAGTTATAAAAATGTAAATTTCTTGTACAAATGTGTTAAAGATTGCCATCATAAATTGCTATTGACAAATAATTAAGACAGATGAAACAAAAATAAATCAATAAAAACAAAAGAAAACAAGATAATTGTTTCGACAAATATTAGACTTACATGACTTTTTTAAAACTTCTGGTTTATAAACTTTTTTGAAACTACATATGGCCAACTTGAGAAAAATTTGATCGCAATCTGTGAGTTTTCAATAAAAAAGGGTTTTCAGAATTCTAGTATTGTATTATTTCAAAAAAAATCTATATCAATTCCTATATGAAATTATCTCTATATTAATTATGAATAGTATTTTGTACTTAAATGTTGGCGTTGTAGAATTAACAGCTCTACATCATAAAGCTAACAGTACGTTATTTGCTGGTTTAACTAAGGGATATAACAAAGGCCTATCTCTAAATAGATCGTAAACGACCGCCTACACCTCGCTGAGATAATAAAACGCATTTTGTTACTTAAGACACTTCTACACCGCAGTTATTACGGTTATAAAGGTTGACCTGATATTTGTGTGTATCTGCTGTTTTTGTGCGAGTTACTTGACATACTTTCTCCGAAATGTTTTAATGTGGCCTCTAAATCGGTTTATTCGGCATTGTAATTAGATTCGTTTGAACTTTCGTGAATCGTAGATTTTTAATTCTGTCGTAAATTTCCAATTTAAACGCTCACGTGCATTTGATAAAAATAATGTTTACGATTTAAAATAATGTAGGTACTTCTTCACATTCACATGGTGGTAGAGTTTTATGTCAAAGGCTTGTCTGAGGCAGAAATAGGATCACTGCGCCTATTTCTGCAGTAAATTAGCAGTGTGAGAACTGCTGTGTTTCGGTTTGAAGAGTGTGGTTAGGCAGAATAAACCGGACAAGAGGCATTCCAACTTAGTCCTCATGAGTAACAACACATCCACATTCGATCTCAGATAGGACTTCCGTCCTAATTGAGGTGTGATGTGGATATTTATGGGCTGCAGTGACCACTTAACATCAGATAGCCTGCATACTCGTTTGCTATTCCGTTTATATAAAATGCCACTGTATTACATACTGTAAATTTTTCAGAAACGTCTGTTTATTTGTTAGCTTGATAGACTTATTGTTGCTGTTTTGTCTAATAGGTAGTATGGCTCTCTAGGTATGTCATGGCGAATACACTAAATGATTTATCGGATAGCAAATTTCGACATAGTATGAAGTAGACAATTGTCCTTGTATGTCCTTGACGCCGTATGGCGCCGTGGTCAACACTCGGTCAACCGTTCGGAGGGTCTTGGGTTCGATTCGCAGCGGGGTAGAAATTTGAATGATGAATTTAGATTTCTGTTTACCTGTTCTAGGTGTTTGTGCTCTTGTTTTTGTACGTGTCCATGGCACCCACGACACAGGGAATCCTAGTTAGGGGCTTTGAGTGTGAAAAGTTTATGGTCTATCTGTTTTCTCTGGATATCATCATTAACCCATTATTGTCTCACTGCTGGCCACGGTAGCCCTTCAGAGATAAGAAAGGCCATAGCCTGTTACGCTGGCCAAGCGCGGACTGGTGGACTTCATATGGTGGTGGCCTCCAAGAATCCCCATTATTATGGGGAATTTAGGGCATGCAAGTTTCCACACGATGTTTTCCTTTACCGCAATGTCACTATGAGTTGCTAATCCTGGGATTTGAATACGGATCCAGTGGAGCGAAAAGCCGATTTCTAACTAATAGAATTTCTAGTTTATGTTTCTAAATGTGATCAAATGGAGTTTTGGCAATAGTAACGGACCGTTGTTATTTCCGTAATGCCAATTATATGACGGTTTGGGTTCGAGCGTGCTATTTTGGATTTAACAACGCAATTCCCTATAAACATGTTTGTGTACTAATGACTGTTCTAAATTAAAGTATTGCCGTTTCGAAAGCAATTTGCAGCTATCCATATGATCCTTGAAGCCACTAAATATTTATAAGCAAGACAAATAAAGTAGGTATATATAAAAACTGACACTCAGGGCCGGCGCTACCACTCGGCATCTTCAGGCGCCAAATCCCAGTGTGCCCCTTGGTAGTTTTATTTTATTTTATTGGAAAGGAATAGTTAACGAGTATGCTGGCACTGATGTTTTTATTTATTGTTTTGTGTGTTGTGAATATTGTTATTTTTGTAGATTCATAAAATTATAATTAATGTACCTAATTAAAAAAACGAATATTATATTAGCGGAATAGCAGACAAGTATGCAGTCCACCAGATGTTAAGTAGTCACTGCAGCCCATAGATGTCCACATGAAACCTCAAATGAGACCGAAGTTCTATCTGAGATCATACATGGATGCGTCTTAAGTCCTGAGTCCTTCAGAGGACTAAGTTGAAATGCCTCATGTCCGGTGAACGCTGATATTACAGGCAGACGCGGATAACGACTTTATTTTGTAATTTTAAAAGATTGGACACTCTTGATATACAATTTTATAACGTTTCGCGATATACAATTTTATAACGTGGTACCATGGACACACACAGAAACTAGCGCACAAACACCCAGACAGAAATCTAAATTCATCATTAAAATTTCTGCCCTGCTGGGAATCGAACGCAGGGCATAACAGGACAGGTCAAATGTTTAACATTCTTCATTCCTTGTTACTTTATTATTGTTTATATGTGAACGTAGGTACGCGTGTGGTTTGTTGTGGTCCATTCATTAGCGCTTGATAGCCGACTTGCGTCGTTGGCTATTTATCATATACCTACGGCTTACGTATATTTTGTTATGACATTATTTTATGATTATATCTCTGAATGTATTTTTTGTAATGGGAAGGGGGAAATTTTCTAGAAGATATCGGACCTCTTGACTTGAGGAACAGATGGTCCGGTTATGTGTGGTTTTTACGCACTAAAAACCCATCGACGGTCAGTGCATGTCAGGTGGCTAGTGACTTCCTTGCCCTATGCCCATCAGGCTTTTCTAATGGAAAGAGTTTCCAGTCGTCGCTCGTCCGTGTCGTGACGTCGCGTCAGTATGTGGGCGGCGGAGCGTGGGACTCTTCCATTCTCAGGCCGATTTTCTGACCGACTGTAATAATCTTGTCCATAGTTTCATCGTTGCAGATGGTAATGCTGACTTCCTGTAGTCATTTCTTTAAAACTTTCTTTCGATGTTCCTTTTTTCCTCTTCCTTTCCTTCACGAGGAACTTTGTTGAGCTAGAATTTCGTTAAATGCAGTGATAACTCAGACATGTTGATGTTTACGGATCAATGACTCAAATGCTTATCCGATGATACTCAACTAGTGACGCACATGGCTCAGAACTTATCAGTCGGCCGGCCCTCTTTTTTATACCGGCAGCATATTGCACCCTCATGTAGCCTGTTGAACGGGAGTTAACGAAATTGATATTACTTTGTACAATACAGGAGAGATGAAAAATGTGACTTTCGAAAATCAAAGACCCACCCATTTCATGAACTAAACTCGGAGGTTAGTCCATTAAAATTCAACGCGACCGTATAACAAATGATCAATCATGTTGAAATGTAAATTGTATTAATTATCTGTGCATAAATAAATCAGATAAGAATTCAGTGAGTCACTGTATGTGTGTATGATATTATGATTTCAGATCAGTTATTACACAGAACAAGTTATTGCTGCTGATAACCTTGTCTTCTACAAACATTGCTAGGAAATATATTTTGCGTCTAATATATTGTACCTACGTCAGTCTGTTTAGTATGATGATGGTGTCATATAAGTAATGTTTTATAGGACTGATATTTCTACATTATTTCATAAAAGATACCTGCAAAACATCTATTAGTTTATGGTAACATGACATTACCGTAAAATAATAGATGTTTTGCAGGTATCTTTTTATATTAACGGAATAGAAAAAGAGCATGCAACCGATGTTAAGTGGTCACTGCAGCCCATAGACTTCCACATCAAACCTCAAATAGGACGGAAGTCTTAGTACGTAGTGTGAGGTTATGTTGATGCGTCGTGAATACTAAGTTGGAATACCTTTTATCCAGTATTTTCTGCCTAACCACACCCTTTAAATCGAATCACAGAAGTTTTCACATTGCTGCTTTGCCTTCCTGTCTGCTTAGTCTTCTACATAAAACTCTACTACAAAAAAATCTTATTAAAATATGTATGCGTCGCATATCAACATTACCCTTCTAGATCTAAGTTGGCGTGCTATAGAGATCTGAACATTTTTAGAATTATCTTCAGCAGTATTAAGTATTTACGTAGTACATTAATAGTTGATTTTCCCTGGCGTATATTAAGTGTAGAAGCAGTGATAGAAGAAGTTATATGCATATTACTCTTTATTTACAATTATCACTTGATTGACATTGAAGGAAAAGATCGTAATGAAACCTGCATGAATAAAAGTTTTCTGTTATGATCTAGTCATATGAACATTGTCAATCTACATTTAACCAGCGTGGTAGGCTATAAACAGTATGAACTGGTGGTAGAATCTTATATCGAAGGCTCGCCTGCGGCGGCACCACCTTTGCACCTATATCTGCCGTATAGCAGCAGTGTGAGAACTGCTTTGTTTCAGTTTGAAGGGTGTGGTTAGGCAGAATACACCGGACAAGAGGCATTCTAACTTAGTCCTCTTGAGTAGCAACGCATCCACAAACGACCTCAGATAGGACTTTCGTCCCAATTGAGGTTTGATGTGGATGCCCATGGGCTGCAGTGAACACTTGACATCGGGTGGCGTGTATGTTCGTTTGCTATTCTATTAACATGAAAAAAAAACTAAACTCCTCTCATCCTGGGTTCCAAATATTGTGACACGAATGGTTTGATGATGATGGTATTATAATTAACATAAAAAACAAAATTCATAATAATAACATTTCCTAGAAAGTATCTAGAATAACTGCTCAGTAAATTGAAAATAATTTTCAAACCGCAACCATGTTTATTGCGAAACCACGCTCCAGTAGGTGAATAAAGCAAAACAATTACTCTATAAGCACAGACCCGCAAATACAGGTACAGTAACAATACTTAAACAAGTGTATATATTTAAAAGATTCATTTCTTTAATACAGGGTGATTGGTAACAGGTGTAAAAGATCTGGAGGAGCAAAAGTCTAGCGCATATCCTATCAATCCATGACATAATACCCGATCCAAAAATCAATGGTTCTAAAGTTATGATTTTTAAAAATATTTTTCAATAAAATATTGATTTTCTAGGAAAAAAATCGATGATATTTGTTTTTACTTATTTTGTTTTAACATTTACTTGTACTAAAATATACTAATCTCCATCCACATACTACAATTGAAGTTTTGATGCGGGTGTCCATGGGCTGCACTGACCAATTGACGTTAAGCGGCCTACATGCCCGTTTGCTATTCTGTGAATTTAAAAAAAAACTGAACTTTCCTAGTTAATAAACGATTACGTAAACGCATTCGAAGCTCAGTGCAGGAATTTAATCAATGTGGCTTATGGGTTTCCCAAGAAGAGCGAAGTTCTCGCAACCATGTATATTTATAACGGAATGACAAGACAGTACATTTTTTTTTCAACTGTAGAATTGAATTAATGATTTTAAATTGTTACCGTGAACATTCATGCTGATTATCGAGGTTCGATAGGCACTTTGGCGCTTCTTCCACATATTTATAGGTAGAAAAATACTTCCAAATAGATTTTTTGATAAGTGTTATAGAAAAAAATGTGTGAGCATGCGTTTTTGACAGTAGAACACAACCGATTTCCGTCGATAACATACTAAAACAATATCAATAGGAGTATAATAAATATCGCTTCACACTCATAGCACCCACAAGAGATTCCCCACGTGAGCTTCCATGTTCACCTTCTGTGTGAGAAACAAGCAGACAAACACCCAGATCAGGTACAAATGTTTATCATTCAGATTTATGTCCCGCTGGGAATCGAACCTAGGACCCTCCGAATGATATGTTGACCACAGCGCCAAAGGAGTCGTGAATATGTTTGTAAGAAAGTATTTTAAATATTACTTATATAGTCTCTGAAAACTAACTTGCGGAAACAATTCACGAAAACATATAGCAGGAACAGCATTGGATGGCATAACTGTATCGTTTGTTTATTTCCGCGGGAACAATATTTGCATATAGGGAATTTACGATGCAAAAATCCTTGTTGGCAGTAATACATATTTATACAAGACTTGTATAATAAAACCAATAATGTTGCGAGACAAAATATTTTACTTCTTAAGAAACGATATGATCGTCGTCAGCCATTAGTGGAAAATTTTGTTCGCAATACAATTAGTATACCTTACAGAGATACTTAACAATCAGTCTATGTACTCGTCTATCCGACGGAGATAACCATGCAGCACGCCACTGGAATGAATTTCATTCTCACGTTTCGGTAGTAACAAGTTCAGATTTCAGGTTCTGTTATATGCGTATTAGTATGCGCTTACGGAAGAGGAAAACCTGTATGGATTAGTCAAACTAAATCAGTTCAAATAACTATGCACCAAAGTGTGGTACGATATTTATAGGAATTGGTTGCACGGTGTAGAAGTAAATGAGCTACAGCGCCATCTAGTCGTGAGTAAAACAAATTTATTAAAATTTATGTACCAAAATATATCTATATATATTTATAAAAAAATACAATTAATTAATTGATATTTAACAAATATTCTCAATTCTATTCTGATGGGTAGAGGTTCGCTCACTTACCTCGGATTTTTCGAAATTCTGTACGTATTAGAAAATAATTATCACTTGCTTTATCGGTGATCCTGAAATGCCTGATAGTTCTCCAAAATATTTTCAAAGGCATATAAAGCCGCCCCCTACTACGCTCTAAACACTTCTCATCTCTATTAGAAGATCCGTTATTATGACGATGAGTAGTACCTTATACATTGCAAAGAATAAAATTGATAAACAGTAGTTATAGTTATGAACCTGGTATGCTTGTTTATAGGATGTACGTGAAATCCTTATGTTTATTCATGCCTTAAACTCAATGTACACCCTTACCCTCTTGTCTTGTCTCTTTCTTGCCATATACTTAAAGGTAGTCTAGTAGAAATCGCATTAAACAATACGACCACCTTTTTGTACTTATAATAATTTATTATTTGTCGTTTTTTTATCGTCTTTTGTAGCTTATAAAAAAGTGTTATTGCATTGTATTATAAAATTTTTTCACCTTACATAATTAATATTGACGTCAATCCTCGTCTGGTTTTCATAGAATTTCAAAGAGCGGTAGGTACAAGTATAAAATATGAAGTTTCTATACTGGTGATGTAAACAACTGCTTTTATTATATTTTAAACTAGCTTGTACTTGTGAGTTTGATCTCATGTATTTAAGCAAAAAGGGGAAGTATCCCGTGGGAATCCATTGTTTCCTAGGTATATTTTTTTTAAATATGTTAATTCAGAACTTTCATGAATGTTAATTCAATCTGTATACTAAATTTTTATGACTTTATTTTTTTTTATCTTTGATTTATCAGTGTAACTAATACGTATACATAGTTAAATGATTTATTCATCTTGTTTCTTCATCCCGTTAAGATTTGAATTCATGGAAAATTTAAATAATGAAACACGTGTTTAATTACAATTACATTACATGTATAAATATAAAAGTGTACATCATCGTAACCTAAAAAACTTTTAACTATTCACCCCTTTAAAATCTATAGGTACATTGTTAATCGTAACTACGTTATTGGATGTTGTATTAAAGAAATATGAAAAGGTATTTAAACGTACGACCTTTAAAACAGTGCCAATTTTAATTAATCTTCTGACGATTAAGTTAAGTTCAATGTTCAAACAAGATCTGTATTGATAAAAGTTGTTTTTTTTTCGATGCAAAGTTTGCTGCCATATCGAGTTACGTTAGTCGGTAGGTCAGTGAAAGATAATACTCATCGATAAATCTGGTACGTAACATAAAGAAAATGAATCTATATTAATTTTCTTTCGTTTTACCAAGTAGGTTTTGACCTCTATATCCTAAAGTTAATAAAATCCATAGAAGACGCTGGACCCTGGATTTGCAAAAAAGTAAAACAATGAGAAGATAATAACTTCCGTGCCAAAGTGAGAAAGCTTATGTTGCCTTGTAGCGGCTCGTCGGAGATGACCAGTTTAGCGGTACATCACGGTTCACCAGTGTAGCGGTGTCCCTAACGTACCGCTAACGAATTGTTAAATAATAGTTACGAACGACAGTAAGCGTAGGAGCAGACGTTTATTGTGTACGAGCTACAAAAGTATAATCTTTCTTAAGCTAGCTTACACGCTACTTATACCCAAAATTTATTAACAATATTCCCAGAAATGTTGCACTGTTAAGGGATGTTAAGTAGGGTATTTCTTAGGGGTCTAATTAATGTGTTCCCGGTGTCAGCTATCTTGCAGTGAAGTGGTGCGAA
>DWKW01003073.1:0-10355 GCA_018250115.1 Doberes anticus
CCCAGCGGGGCAGAAATTTGAATGATGAATTTAGATTTCTGTACCCGGTCTGGGTGTTTGTGTACTTGTTTCTGTGTATGTCCGTGGCACCCACGACACAGGTTAAATCCTACTGTGAGGCTATGAGTGTGAAACGTTATTATATCAATTTTGCAAATATAGGGCAGTGCGATCTGCATATTCATATATCTGAATAATCGCTCGTAGATATGACTCCTTCCCTTCCCTCAATGACCGTCGCGAGTTAATACGCTGCCAAAGACGAATTAACGTATTAACGTATGAACGAGATTTGTAGCGAAGGACAACACACTGAACAACGAGATAACGCCTCACCGCCCAGCTTACTAGAATGTCATGTCATGTCAATGCCTCCTCTAGAAAGATCTAACTAACTAATTAAACTAGAATGACAACGCCTTAGTCAAGTAGTGCACTAATTTGAATCTAAGCTAATTTAAGACTATTAGTATAGTATTTATATAGTAAAAGGGTACTTTTAAAACTTTGATTCTACATTTTACCGTTCAACAACTTCTTAGGCAGATTTATGAGTTGACCTCATACAGGTTTTCGCACTTTTCGACATATTTTTAGTACCGTATAAGGACAAAATGTATTTTGGCAACGCGATAGCAGTACGACGTTTGCTGGATAAATTTAGCACAGAAACCAATTGTTCAACAATCTCAGTCTTGCTTGATGATGGGTCAAATCGGATCCATAGTTTTAGCGTCAGTATAAAGAGAGGCACAAACTGCTAAACGTGTTATATGTGTTCATAGTATTAAACATTATCTCAAGTTAAAATATGTACTAGGATATTTCCAAGGTTATCAGTAATCCCATTGCAAGCTGACTGAAATCTATTTGTATATTAGTCACTGATGGTTTAAACACACTATGGCTACATACATCGTACGGAATCGCATGTCTCAATGTATTGTCTTGCTTGCAAGCATTTTGCCTACAAAGCATCAGTCATATTTTGTGTTGTGAAAGATACTTCTGTCGAAGGCTCGCTTGCGGCAGC
Organism: Doberes anticus; assembly: GCA_018250115.1. Lineage (NCBI taxonomy): Eukaryota > Metazoa > Arthropoda > Insecta > Lepidoptera > Hesperiidae > Doberes > Doberes anticus. The sequence continues at coordinate 1,034 of DWKW01003073.1, forward strand.
ATCACCGCTGCGCCTATGTTTGCCGTAAAGCAGCAGTGTGAACGCTGGACAGGAGGTATTCCAACTTAGTTCTCTGGAGTAGCAACACATCCACATATAACCTCCAGACCTATAACCGAAAGCACTTCTATCCTAGTAGAGGTTTGGTGTACATGAGCTGCAGTGACCACTTAACATCAGGTGGCCTGCATGCTCGTTTGCTATTCCGATTGAATAAAAAAAACATTCTGAATATCGAAAAGACAATGATGCTCAAAACAAACTTATTTTTCCCCGTCTAAGCTAATTTTGTCTATTTTAGATTTACTTGAGATTTTCATGGCTCACGTACTTATTCTGTAATTTTAACTTCGTCCCTACAAATTTTCTTAAATGTTCCTTTATTCTTAGAAGTTTTAAGTCTCGATGTAGGTCAGAGCCGCAGTGTTATCTGCTTTGCATAATAATATTATGAGTTTGAAGCAGGCATTAAATATATGTTAAGCCAACATGATGGTTAATTTGACCTGCTTTCTTATTTATCTAAGAAACAAAACTACATTTAATTGGTTATTTCGGTTTTTTGGGTGTGTATTACCCATATATGTGAAAAAAGAACCATTTTGTATTTGTCTTTTAAATTTCGAGGATGGTTGTAACTCGCACCTTCGAATTACAAGAAGTTGTAATATATGGACATAACAAAAAGTTATTTATTTATGGTTTGTATGTCTTATTGTCTCAGTAAATTTAAAATAGGTCAAATCGGGCTTATAGTTTCCAAAAGGCTGCAAGCCAGTAATTATAAAAAACCGGATATATTTTTTCTTAACAGTATTTATTCTAAGATGTTTTATTATCGTCTGTTTGTTTTTCCTACGTAATATTTTTAAACATAAAAAAACATAATGAAATCTGCCTTTCCGGCTGACGTTGCCATCATACAAACATATTTTGCACGTGCCTTCTACGGCTAGGTAGTGATATACAGTTTAGATTTTAAAGAGAAAACTTACGATTTTGGTGTTGAGGTGCATAAGCTCGCGCTCGGTGACGCGGCGCCTCGCGGTCTCCATCTGCTGCTGTCGGTACTGATTGTACTTGTACAGCAAATACATTCCGGGCAGAGCCAACACCACGAAAGGGCGCATTAAGCTGGACGATGACGGCGCGCGTTGAGGCATCTTCTCATTACCATTATTTCCTGACAAAACTTTACGCACTTTCCTCCCCGACAGTAGACGCGATCAAACATGAAGCCAATTCACGTTCCTCAACCGGCAAGGAAACCATTTTTCACAGTCACAGTCTCGCGATCGATTCCTAGTGATTATCAGAATTTTAAATTTCGAATGATTTTCGTATCAAATACGAACTAAATCTACGTTTTAGCACTTTACGCCACTAACTATGGGGTTTCTATGTTTTACGAGTTGCTTATTATTGTTTCAATAATAGACCATTGAATGTATTTTCGCTACGCGCTCTGCGTGACTCTCCAGGCGTGTCTGAAACAAAAGTTCTGTGTTAATATTTTGTAAAATTCATGCTGGAATTTAAAGTCTGCCATGAGAATGTGACATATTAATTAATAAAAAAAATCAACAACATTTTGCTTTAAAGCTTACGTATAATAAAACGAAACGTTACACTTAAACCGGCTATAAATAAAGATAGGTTCAACATCTGTTTTAGGCGTCACATGCATATTGATAATTATTAAAACACTATAACGGTGAAGGGAAACACCACAAGTTGCTACTAGTGAAATTCTACATGCTGGAGCGCCCTCGAAAATGTTCTTAAATGGTTGTGATATCCAGCAATCCTAAACCCCTATTTGTAAGAGAGCCATGCTCAGCGATAGAATAATGATAATGAGAATATGTGCATAAAGATGATGAGAATATCGAAACCAAGAAGTCCACTTAAGATTTAACACGTAAGATGACTTATACGGCTGAAACTTCGTCCAGAAAGAAATCATTCTGTTCTGAAATCAATATGAATTTTCCAATTGGCTGTTACCTCATAAACAGTAACAGGCTGTATAAAACACCTACTATATAGATAGTAGGTAGATAGTAGTGATGCAAACTGTATATAGATATAGTTTGCATCACCCTAACCGCTAACCGCCGTGGCACTCTCGTATAATTTGTCTCCACCGCTTAAATTTCAATTTACTCGGCGATGCTACGACTAGATCGATTATCACAGAAATTAGTTTTTAACAGAGTTGCCGTTACGCTGCGGCAGAGGTAATTTGAGCCCGAGAATAGAAGCAATTGTGCGAGAAGCCTCAACGAGTTGATTGATAGCTTCCTATGGGAACGTCGGGGACAGGAGACACAACATACCTATAGAGCCGTATAGGACTGTTTGCAGGCGAAAATTGCGTCGTAGGACCGTCTTGTAACTACGTGGTTTCAGGGTCTTTTTATCAAAGTCCTACTATGACGCTTTACACCCTGACTTAATGTTTTCACTTACTTGTTAGTTTTTGACATACATTTGAGATGAAATACTAGTAGTAGTCGAGTTTTAATTGATTAAGGCTTCTTAAATTAAATCTTAAAAATTATTATTTATTCCTTTGAAGTTTTAGATGGTTTTAGAGTCTTATGTCGAAACCTCTGCACCCGGTTCTGTCAAAAAGCAGCAGTGTGATCACTGCTGAGCTGCGGTTTGAAGGGTGTGGTTAGGCAGAATACGTTGGACGGGAAGCATTCCTGCTTAAACCTCAGGTGTAGCAAGGCATTCGCGTACGACCAAAGATATGACTTCGTATCTATTTGAGGTTGGATGCGGACGTCCGATTTAATAATAATTTTTACTAGCTATTTCATCTGTTCATTCGGTGTTTACGAGTTTTTTAATTATTTTAAAGACGCAGGAAACTAGCGTACATGTTTAGTGGTCAATGCAGCCCATAGATACTCACGTTTTGTAGATGGTACAACTAAGTTCTGCCGTGAAGCAATATAGTACAAAAAAATAATTTATAAAAATCAGTATTACTTCGCCATTCCATATCTCAAGTGACATTACGATAAAAAATAACTATAACGTACATGACCTTGCGAACGTGAAAGGCGTTGGCAAAAGCTAAGGTTCTAAACGCTTCGTGTTATTTATGAGGCACTTAGGGGCAGCCCTGGGGCCAGCGTATAATTTGCGCCAAAGTTGACACTTGACAAGTGGTCAGTACATTAGAAACTGATTAGTATTTTTCCCTCCTTTGAGGAATAATGCGTGAAAATAGATATGTACAACTGCGTACAATACTATAAGTTTGTAATATTGAGTTATATAATATAGGTACAACGGGATACAAGACTACAAGTTTGGAAGATAGAGTTATAACATAGATACAACAGGGTACTAAACTAGAAGTTAGTTTGTAAGTTGGTAGAGTAGCACTACCAGTATTGGACATATTTCAACTAAGTCCTTGTACTGGACGTATTCATTTTTGAACTCTAGTATGTGGATGTCAACGAGCTGCAGTGACCAGTTAAAATCAGGTAGTCTTCATGCTCGTTTACTGTCGCGTTTGTATAAAATTTTGTAGTTAGGGAGAATATACTGGAAAGGAAGCATTGCAATTTAGTCTTCTGGAGTAGTAACGAATCCACATACAACCTACGAAAGGACTTCCGACCTAGTTAAGGTTTGATTTGGATGTCCATGAGCTGCAGTGACCACTTAACATCAGGTGGCCTGTGCATGCTTGTTTGCTAATCTGTTAATTTAATAAAAATTGCAAAGCGGCATGTGATGTTTCTACTTTTCTGTCCAGTCATTGTAATAATAACAATCCTATGAACACATTATGTTCTTAATGCCATCTTTATTTTATTTCTTCCACTATTCTGGACAAGTGAAGTTTCCTCCAGTTCAAATTCTACCGTTTATTAGTGGCAAGGACATTATTTTTTTATTTTCACGCAATTTCAACCTTACGCTCCGATAGATCGAGGTTCGAATCCGCACCTTTAATTTTCTAGTAGTAGCAGTAGCTATGTGCACATTTTAAATTAATTTTCTATTGCTTAACGGTGAAGAGCGGTATTTACGGTACAGTATGGTATTTTACGATATATTCATAATTTCCTATTAATTTTTTGCAAAATACTGCTGTATAGTTACATATCTATATATTTTACTTCATATTTCGAAGCAACATTCGATATGGAATTTCAGTTTCATAAAATAAGTTCAAAAGTTTTATTGAAATGTGGAAAAGATTTTTAATTTTAACTTCCAGCGCTGATAAAAGAGATTGAGCGCAGAATTGCTGAAAATACTTTTATATTCTACTTAAAAATTGAAGTTCACTGAATTTTTCTGTGACATTGGGTGCATACTTATATATTTAGTAGAAACAGAACTCTGCTAAAGTTTCTTATTGCGGACTTGGCAACTAGACAGGCTTTTGAAATATTGTTTAATATAGTTTGATCTCACTAATACTAATCTTAAAGTTTGTATGTTTGTTACTCAACCACAAAAAACTTGTACGTTTTGTATTAAATTTTAGAGACAAATAGACGACAGATGAACTTGATTTGAACATTGAAAAGTTTTTCTCTCGATAAAAGGTCCCCATTGAATAATTTACGAGGTTTTATTAAAATAAGAGGTGTGAGATTTAATGTATATCTACAAATGGATGTATTTTTCTTATATTGCGAGTCAACAAAATAACCAAAATATGAAACATGGCAAGTGCTAAGTGATAGTGCTGAGTGATTGATAGGAATGACAGTATTTTTCAAAATATGTAGTATCGAATAAATAGTTAGGTAACCAACATCTCCGATAATTCTTCATAAAGTAAGTCTACCGATTAAGTTAAGATTAACTAAACCGTTTTAAATTTACCGACCTACATCTAGTCCATCCATTCGTCGTGGCTTTAAATATTCATTTCCAAGATGACGCTTGTAACAATCCATGCCGATGGAACAATAAAGCGTTTTATCAAACTGTCCCTTACAGTTGCTCGGTATTATCCTATCCCAGAAGTTTTCGAGTCAGCCTTTTGTTACAACCAGTAATAAGGGCATAGGACACAAAGGGCCACAAGCGTTGAAGTGGTGGCAGCCCGTGCCGGCACGGAATAGCGGCCGATAGTGATCGGTTCTCAGCACGACAGTCACTTGTTTGATCGACAACCTTTGCATTGATGCTATGGATGGCTCGCGTATGTACGTATATAGTTTTATCAGATTTTGTATAGTAAAAGAAAATAGTATGTACCCGATATTAAGTTGTCATTCTTATCAAAGGGTGTGCCTGGTTATGTTACTACTCTTAGAAGCCTAACTTAGAACGCCTACTGTCCAGTATAGTAAAACACCTGGATCTTACACTGCTGCTTTACGGCAGAAATGGGTGCAGCATGGTGCTACTGCACTTGCAAAGATTCTACCATCAGCGACGGTGCCAGGTGTACGTAGGTACTAGGTATAGTATAAGTGGTTTTAGGCCAGGCATCTCTTCGTGAAGCATCATGGGTTCTGCTAAATAGCTTGCTGTCACAAGACAGCATTTACAAAAATGCTTTAATAATAATGCTGTCATTATCTCTATAAGACTTTATGGTTAGAAGAGAACACAGTGGATAAATGATGATGTAGACAATCCGATTCGAGTGCACGTACTTATTAGGTGTGATTGCTATTCGATAAAATGTTCGCAAACGATGAACGGACATTCATATTCCTTTGAGAACTTTACGGAGGCATTACTTTCAGGCATGCGTGTCTCCTCACAATTTTTCCTTCAGCGTTATAGCGAGCGATAATATTATTTTTACAATACGCACATAATTTAGAAATAATTAAATATAATAATTCCGAAAAAATAAAGTGGCGTGCCGCGATTTGAACCCCGACCCATCGACCGGACTCGCTTTACAATGGTTTGTTGATAGTAGTCATAGGAGACGTTTCAACTTCTCGATAGCACCAACGCATCCATATCCACAGCTTCAGTAAGGAGTTAGGTCCTATTTTAAGTTGGTTGTGAATATCCAGGGATTGCAGTGATCAATAAAATCGTGCAGACACAAGGTCATTAAAAAAAATACAAAGTTGCCGGTGTCGTAGTTTACAGGATCAGTCAGTATACTTATATTTAGCACTGACCTTTCAATTACTGTTAGACGAAACCTTAAAATGATGACAAGGAAACGTAGCTACTATTTACAAGGAGTAACTACCTAGCGAATATTGACCTTTGTCAATACGGATCTTTATCCGTCCGCTGATCCGCACTGTCCGCCAATCCGCACTTGGCCAGCGTGGTGGACTATGGCCTAAACACTCTCATCTCAGAGAGTAGACCCGTGCCCAATAGTGGCAATAATGGGTTGAAGATAATGAACAAAGAGAGGACATGAAGTACATCGTAGTTTTTAATTAAGGAATGAACCACGTACGTTTAAACAGATTTCCGTTTTCAATAAGAAGGATTTAAATAATTTACGGCCATCGATGTGTTTATATGCCGTGTATGTGTACATATGTATATACATTAAAGCACGCTGCACGGGTATCAACTAAATCACTCAGAGCGAGTATACACCAGTGTTAAGTTCGTAGCTTCCACGTTATTTGCTACACTGTTTGATGCTAGGTTACCTGGTACACCCGTTTAATAAATTAGTCTCTACTGTAGACGTTTGAAAGCAAATCACTGAGGCACTTTAGCCCGCAAGGGCTTTTAATAGCATGTCCCATTCATCATAATATCTTCATTAAATTAAATTCAAAATTAAATTTGTCATTTAAACGTTTGTCGGCAATAACTAAAATTACACCGTGTTACTAAAAAACCATAATAGAAACGACGGCGCCCCAAAACGTAGCGTAAAAACAGGCTCTTTAGACCCCATTCGACAGCGCAGTAATCAAAACCGGGGGTAGACAAAAGAGCGTTTCTATGCGGACATAATGAACGTGCGGGAGGCTTTGGGGCTTCGGGCACAAGGTCTTGCACAGAAGCTTTGCAATTATTTCAACCTTTGACTTTAGCATTTTTTTACTATGAGTACTACAATGCAGGTAGTTGGTATTCGTGGCTTAATATGGCTATAGCAAATGAAAGCATTATTTTTTAATACCGCTTCCCACTCATAGACCCACTCACTACAGGATTTCCAGTTTCCCGCACACACAAACACAAACTTAACACCCGGACCGGAAGAAAACGTACATTTTTCATTAAAATTTTTGCTCTTCTAGGACTCAAACCTAGGCAGGCAGACAGGTATATCAACCATTCTGCCATCGTGGTCGTCCGACATTGTCCATTGTTAAAAACTATTGTTCAGGTATTTGCACTGTCTGCTTATTTACCTTGGAGAGGCACAAAAAGTGCTCTATGCAACATTAGTATGAATTCAAGTACGCAGTGCGAACATGCTACACCCCTAAAAAGCTTCCGCAGTAGACAGGCTGCTTAATGCGATCTCTAAGGCTTGAAAACATACGAAAATATACTTTAGTGAGTTACTTGGTAAGTATTTGTCTCGTGCACAACGGAACTTTTTTTAAGTCACGGGGAAAAATCTACAAAAAAACCCTCGCTATATATTTGGGGGACAGATGCCTCAGCATGTGAGATTTTTTGCCACTAAAACTTAGAGCACGCAACAACAATGCCACGCTTTCGGTGTACCAATATGTCTACACTCGCCTTGTCTGGCGCAGCTTGCCTCCACGATAAGCAGCCGTCTTTCCCAGAGTTGCGGCTGTCCCAGCAATCAAATTGATAGAAGCATTTTGATTAATCATAAGGTAATTAGGACTCCGGATTTGGGTGGATCGGATGGATTGATCTTAAATAAGAACTTGGGAAAAATATTCGACAATGTTTTGCTAATATTTGAAAAAAGGTAGACAGGCTACCTGAAGGTGAGTGATCAACATTGCTCCATAGCAACCATTCTCTTGCTCTTGACCATTCAAGAGCAACACCAATGCGTTCAAAACTTGAAGGAGAGCTCTGTTTGCCACTTTTTCTCTTATAGCTAGATGACTAGACAAATATGACTTCCAGTGGTCACCATTGCTTCTTCACGACTCAGACCAGAGAAGATACCAGAGCTCTTTTTGCGATTTTTCTCTTATAGCAAGTTGTTGACCTGGCAAAAACGTTTTCCTTGTTGTGTTTATATATTGTTTTGATCAATGAAACGAAACGTTATTGCTTGATAGTCTTATATGTATATCAACATGAGAATAACGTCTGAGGGCAATAGGGTTAAACGTAATCCCGTTATCCAACGAAGCAGCGAAGCGGTGATGCGACAGTCATTCGTGTCTGGCACTTGTTTCGCTCGTTTGCGATACGTTGCTAAGAAATTGTTTTCACGATAGAATGGCACTTTGATATAGTTTTACTGAAATTATTGTTTGTTAACTTGTTGATTGTATTTGTTTAGTTAGTTTATTATCAACATTATCTGATGTTAAAATAACAAAGTTACTGGGAGAACCCTGAATGTTTGAATCTCAGAGTGCAGCTTGTTCCTTACCTTGCACATTTGTGTAATGGATAACAAAATGAACTGACGATCAATATCAAATCTTTCTCTTTAAGTAATAGTCATCAATAATGTTTCATTAAAATAATAATTTTTCATTTGATCTTAATGAGTCTTTTGTGATTTGAAGCACAAATCTTACATAATGTTTCATTAAAATAATAACTCTTACCTTGAAAGGCCTTCGAGAGAAATGCACGCGTGATTCATAACTATAGTGTCAACTATGTTTGATGATCTGCAGCACTACTGATCCGGTACGATCCGATCCTTACCACTTCTCAGTCGAGCTCAGTTTTCCCGAAAAGTTTTCGACTGCTCAGTTTGCAGCCGACCAGTCTTCCAATCTTCTGTGCCGTACCGAACATCTTCATAGCATCATCGTTCTCTTTTTAATTCAGGAAACTCAATGGAAATTGTTGCTTATGAAAAATACTCATCACGAGTAGCGATCTAATTAAGAAAATTTTAAACATTCTTGCGCCTGCAAACCTTTTTATACTCATAAAAAATCATAGCGTGAAACCTCGACGAGTGAGCTCAATATTATATTTTCATTTCTTTACTAAAAGACCGTCTAGATTTAATGAACCTCGTGTGAATTCTCCAGCGAGATCGCTGGTACCCACAATACAAGTTAATCTTACACTGGGTACTAGAGTTTCCGTTAAGTATTCAACGAATGTTTAATCTGTACATTGTATAAATGCAACATCATCATCAACCCATTATTGTCCCACTGCTGGGCACGGGTCTTCTCTCAGAGATGAGAGAGTTTAGGCCATA
>DWKW01003074.1:0-10353 GCA_018250115.1 Doberes anticus
CCTGACTATGGTAAAGCCGAAACTTACTATCTAATTTCTTTCATAACTTTCTTAAATGATGATTAAAACCGATTTCAATCCATCAAGTGCTTCATAGGTAGTAAGCGACATCTGCATCAGTTGGACACATGGCAGTCGTCAGCTGTTCAGTTATCTCTTGATCGATCTTCTCTCTCATGTTCGTTCTTGGCGGGAACGTGCAAACAATGCAATAAGCTCCCATCCGCGGTAATTGCCTTGGGATACGACATGGGTTTCTTGAAAGAAAGCGATAAATAAAATCCGTCAAAGCTAGCGACGTATAGGTGATTCCTCTGGAGTTGCAAATGTCCAAAGGCGACGGTGCCTATTTTCATCCGGTCGCCCGTATGTCTATTTATGTAAAAGACTGACATTTCCTATAAAAATTTTGCGTTATAAAAATCTTAGTCTAAGACTATCTACATATATATTTTATGTAAAAGACTGACAAAAAAGCGAACATACGACCAAGCGGCAAATAGACTTTGTTTTGTAATTTAAACACTGTTAATATTTGTCAAATCCTTTTCATAACAAATATTTATTTACAGAGTGTTATCGCAGTTACGTTTATGAACTTGGCGTGTTGGAGTCCCATAGCAGTACTGAGAGGCTGGGTAGTTCTCTTGTTTGCCTTGTACAACGACGTGCAAGTAGAGTCCCAAGCATACGTTCAGTGGGCGATGTGGTTACATTGGGTAAGGATTTTAGAGACCCGAGATGCAAGGTTAAACTTCAGGTGGCTGAATTAAACGGCAGGTTCATGCATTTACGTTGTGTAAACCATGGTTAAACCTAGAGCCTCAGTTTTATATTGCGAACTATTTCTCTTTTAATAACTAAGTCAACATAAAATGTAGTAGATATGGTAACATAATATGTGATACGCACTTAAAGAACTTCATACAGTTACTGTATCATCATAATCATCAAATCGTTCCTGGTCCACTGATGAATACGAGTCTCCTCTCAGAGGTGAGAAGGGTCAAGATAATTGTTGAGAATGTTATGTAATATGGTATTTTCGTACAGGTATCGCCGGCGGTTACAGCAGTTTCCATATTCCTGATAGATGACACCATTCGCCATAAAATGATTCACATTCATTCTGACGATATTGAGTTCGACGAGGAAGAAAAGAAAAACGAATAGTCCTGCGTTATTATAATTTAAGTCTTGGTAATATAATAATATGTAAGTACGTACATATCTATGTATTTTTGTGATAAATTAAATGAAACATTTGTTTTGAATAACAAAAGCTTTATTTACGTATGTTCCAATTATTTCAGTTTATATTAGGGTCATTAGACCTTGACATTTATGTCAACGATTATAAATCAGCCAAAGATATTATGTTTCTATTATTGAGAAGGATATTGGAAGTATCGCATACTATACCTACTCAACTATTCTATCTAGTAAACTGAAAATTATCCCTAATTAAGTTATCCTCGTAAAGAACCGCTTGCGTGATCGAATAACAAATATCCGTCGATCTATTCTCATTGACTTTCGCATTCATAATATTACGAGGAAAAAGTATTGTAGGAAGCAAGCAGGTAGTCGACTGTGGAAGACCCTTAAGTCCAAGTCTCTACTGCGGCGGCTACTTTTGCCGCAAAATATCTGGTTTGGATATTTGTGTACTTGTTTCTTTGTGTTCACGATACACGGGATACCAATATGGGAATATCATATCCCAGATATGACTGGGAAGCGTATTTTTTTAAAAGTAGGAGTGTGAGCAGTTTGTAATGAATACACTGAAGGATGAATGCCACATGTATAACCTCAGGAACAACGAATTTTTCACGAACAACGAACTATATTTATTAGGATTTCAGTCCTAATTGAAATTGGATATGGGTGGCAGTCACCACTTATCATCAGATGATCGGCATGCGCGTTTCCTACACCTTTAAAACGAAAAAGGTTTCACAGATTATTCAAATTCTCACATAAGGCATGAAATAAGACTTCATCTTGATTTCAGTTATTTTATTATGACAGTCGTCGTGGTAATATAATAATGACTTTAAAATAGCAATAGATAAGATAGTAATTATAATAATATATATTAGAGAGATAAAAAATTTGTACGAAGAATATCAACATTGCTTTTATTGTATAAAACTACATGTTACTTTAGTTCCCGTGTCTATTCAGTCTAATATAGTTTCCACTGTAATGATATTGTTTTTTAAATAACGTTACGTACAACATTCTGAGATAGTCATGTAGAAGACATGATAATTTGGAAAAACCTATTAAAACAGATTAAATTTAATGTATAATACGCATATTGTGTGACATTATCTAAATTATTCTCATTTATATTTAGTCGAAGTATAAGTTGGTATATACAGTTATTTGTGGCCAAATGCATTTGAATAATTAACAATATTTTTGCTAATAAAAGGCTCTCCTTTTGTATCTAAGGGTTGTCGATGTACAATTTTTAAAATAATTTTAGAGAACCCTTAAAATACCAATAAAACCATAAATGGACCCCTGACTTTTACCGCCTATCTCAGATTACCTATGCATAACGCCAATGTATTTTTACAATATTTGTGACATTAAATCGATTGCATATAAAATGGAAGAACAAGCATTAAAATTAAAGATAACTAATGTAACATATAAGAAAGTTAGAAATCTATATTGATATAATTAGGTTTTTTTTACGTTGATGTTTTTAAAATACAGCTAAAATGGAGGACTTTACTTTTCTGAAAGGTATTTGAGTCTAGCGCACTCTAATCTCGATTGGTCCACAATAAGGCCATTTTATAACTAAAACCATTCCTACAATAGTACCCTTCTGGTTTCATTTAGATATAAATACATGCGCTAACTGTTTGAGGGCCAGAACTGGAAGAGACTAGATTAACTATAAATTCTCAGAATCCTACTTTGCGAATTGTATTTACACTTAAATAATTTTTACAGCTTCTTATAGACATTTTAGTTTTGCAATATGCATACAATAATTTTAGGTTTGCAATTGTAATAGCCATAATTAAAAAGAAAACTATTTTAAATTTATCAATTTTTTTACAGTACTATACAACATACATATTTATATTCTAGCTAAAGCTATGAACCGATTTTCATAATAGTTTTTTTTTTTGTCAAAAAATGACGAGTAAGTTTCCTAAATATTTGTATGACAATTGAATGATGTAATACATGCTTATGTACATCCATAAAATTACTGTGCATCTTTGAAACATTTATATACACAATGATATTATTGATTACAGGTATCGTATAATAACTTTATGTGACTTACAGAGTTTGTGTATAAAATAAAATGATAAATCAATTAAATGTCGATAGTTTGATACGTTTTCTATAACATTTATATACAAATAGTGCGTGTTTTATCCATAAAAAGTTACATTATTTACATTTATATACTGCCTATACGGGCACTGCTTATTTGTACCTACCGCTTAAAAACATTTTATTCACACTGTCTTTGGAATGAGCTTGATCGTTACTATTAAAAAGTTCATCGTACACATCTATACTATCATCATTATTTACATATTCGTAGATATCTGCATCGTTATAATTATTATTTTCTACTATCGTATTTGTATGTACCCTGTTGCTGTAGGAGCTCTCTATGGAGCTTGAGGCAGACGGTGTCGAGGGACTGTTGAGTATTATTATCGGATACTCGAAACAAGTCACTCGTGGCGCGTCCTGCTAAATTTGCTCCATGGCTGTATCTTGTTCCCATCTCTTACGGTTATTCCGTTTCTCTATCACTGGTATCAGGAATAGAATTAAACCGCTTAGTGCAATCGTTCCTCCCGCTACGTAAAAACCTGGCGCATATGAGTGGAGTTTATCATGGAGCAATCCTGAAATGAAAAGTAAAATTGATTAATAAGAGGCCACAATAACAAGTCTTGCTATGACGTGATTCGCAGCGTGGCAGCACTGACTTTATAAAAAGACGCGGCCTTATTAATAATTGTAAAGTGCTTTTAATTAACGGCAGAGAGTGGTGCAGGCGAGCCTTCGACTTAAGACTCGATAATTGACGTATGTTTATGTAGGCGAAAAGTTATAAAATAAACGGGGTAAGTTTCTTTTAACTGAAATTTCCTTGTAGTTTCTCATTCATATAAATCAAATATAGGATCATGAGGGCCAAATATTTTAATTTTCAATATTTATTAAAACTGTTTTAGTAGGACATATAAGTAATTGTGATTATAAAATTGTATTTAGAAACTACCTGCGAAAGGAGGACCAAGAAGGGACGCGATGCCTTGGAATAATAAAAGTAGACCGAAGGCATTGGTAAGTTTTTCAATGCCCAGCAGGTCGACGAGCACCACGGATGTCAAACCCACATAAGCACCGATGGTGAAGCCGAATATCGTTGCATAAACGGCCAGGCCCCAGAACTCCCAACAAGCGTTAGCGAGCGCTGTGCCTGAAAAATCACGAATCAACCGTAAAATACACTGACCACGTCTTTTTGACTCGTAAGAAATCATTTTGCGTCAGTCAAAACCATTGCATGAAGATAATGATCTTAATGTAATAATTAAAGAAGGTTTATAGACAGTTTATCCTGTTCCCATTTACGTAATTAGAGAATAGTACTCACTTATTCCGGCAATAGTAAGACAGATATTATATGCTAATAGTCTGTTGACCCAAGGTTTGTCGCTTATATATCCAAGAATAATTCTTCCAACCAAGTTTGCAGCACCAATTATAGATATTAAGTAGGGTGAGTTCTCAATACCTAAGCTGTCACTCAAAGGCACCGTGTAAAGATATGGAATATAAAATCCTATGCTAGTTAAAAAGTTTGACACTGAAAATAGAACAAAAATAGGATCAACCAAGAGAGATAGATCAAGCATTTCTGATAGAGTGGCTTTTGATTCTTCTGAACAAGGTAGCCAGCCACATTTCTGGACCCTTTCTTCTTTAACTGCTATCGTTCTCTCAGGCGACGATGCCCTGAACCTCGCAAGACTGGTCATACTTCCTTGATAGAGGACATCAGGTCGTTGCATTATTCCACTTCCATGGCGTGAGTGTGGTTGTAATTTTTGGTCCTGCGGTTTATTTAGTGCTGGCTGCGAGAGCGTTAATCTCGCCACATCTCCATTGTCATCGATTTTGCCATTCGCCCTTGCTAAATGTTCAGTGCTTTGAGATCTTTTTAGTGGAGAATTTTTTAATTTCGGCAACATTGGTTCGGACACTGGTGATCTCGGTGGTTCAGGTACGGGTCGGAACATAAGCCCCAACGGAATGCAGTTGAGAACGATAGCTCCTATGATAGCCATGGCTCCTCTCCATCCGTATCTGTTAATGAGTTCCGACGTGATTGGTGCAAAGAGGAATGTTCCAAGCCCTGATCCGCAAACTGCAATGCCTGAAATAATATTGAAATCAATTTAAAAAATATGTAATAATTTGATTTCGAATATATATAACTGTTTGAGTATATAAATACGTACATGCATACGTATATACACATATATATAGATATATATATAAATAATTTTAATCTGTTTCCTATACCATAATGGCGGTAAGTGATGTGTGAAATGAGGTCAGGTGGTGTTGTACGATGTGCGAAGAGTAAATAATTTTCTTACATGATAAATATAAATAAAATATATTTTCTAATTATTCGAACATAACAAATGCTCACTCTTTCATCTGCGTTTTATAAAAAATAATTATCACTTGCTTTAATGGAAAAACATCGCGGGGAAACCTGTATGCCCTCAGAGTTCTCCATAATGTTCTCGAAGGCATATGAAGTCGGCCAATACCGCACTTGGCCAGCGTTGACTACAGCCTAAACATTCTCATCTAGGAGAGGAGACCCGTGCCCAGTAGTGGGACCATAATGGGTTCATGATGATGTCAATGATATAAATTTCAATATAAAATTTACCCAAAATATATTACTGCAACCGTAAAATCATAAATTTGACTGTTCATTTTAATAGTGTTGGTAGGAGAATAGTAGATGAATGTTACTTGCATCGGTAGTTGACATAGGTATTAATGCGATTAATATTATTGAATATTCAAACATACCAGTGGCAAGGCTTCTATATCGTTCGAACCAGACGGTGACGCTAACGATAGCGGGGAGGTAGATCAGACCGAAGCCAAGGCCAGCGCCTATGCCGATAGTGAAGATGAGTGTGGTCACGTTCCCAGCGAATGCCGATAGCACAACGCAGGTCGCCGATAGCAGCGCTCCTGCGACAGTAACCGCTTGACAACCCCACCGGTTTACGAAAGAACTTGATACAGGTCCTGGAATTAGTGAAAGCCTAATAGATAGATATTCACTTTACATACCTACAAAACGTTTGTATGCAGGCTGCTCTCCTGTATCTACATGAGGTACATTAAAATGGAATAACAAACGAGCATGCAGGCCATCTGATGTTCGGCTGTAGTGGCCCATGGACATCCACACCAAACCAAAACTAGGACGGAAGTGCTATCTGAGGTTGTATATGGATGTGTTGCTACTCCTGAGGACTAAGTTGGATTGTTTTCTGTCCGGTGTCTTCTGCCTTATTAGCCCTTCAAACCGAAACACAGCAGTTCTCACACTGCTGATTTTCGGCAGAAAAGGCGATGGTGTCGCCGTAGGCGAGCCTTCAACCCAAGACTCTACTACCATCAAAGTATTTTCATGTCTGCAAGGAGAACTTTTTTTTACTATCAACCAACATCAGACAGATTTCAGCCTGAAATCGGTTCCGGATGGTCGAGCTTTTGAATTTGAATACATGAATATATATTTACATATTTATAACTACATTTAGCAAAACGATATCAGCCACAACTTTCGTGATAAAATTTGGTATAAAAATCGCAGAACACAGCCAGCACGGAATAAGAGAGACAATGTAACTTTTATTACCCGAACTAAGAGTCATTCCGACGAGGATAGAAAGAATCCACGCAGTCTTCCCGCTTCCCTCTTCAAAGTACGTCAGGAACTCTGCGTAGAACACTCCGAACGAATACGTCATGCCATCGGCTGGAATAGATAAAAATAAATCTGTGAAAGACGATCGATTGATTGTACTTTCTTAAGAATAATATATAAATACATATTTACAAATAAAACATTTTTTTTGCTCAAAGCGTTTTAAGGATGCGACATTTATCACAACCTTTAAGTTACCTTTAGGTAACTTTACCATGACATTTTTTACCAATGTCTATAAATATCGTCAATGGAGGTAACCACGCGCCGTCTGCACCGAGCACTACCATTACGATTAAAATTCGTAGGTACCTTATCGTTGTCAATCGCAATTTATTTGACATGGCCTTTTATCGACTGCGAGAGACTTACGAAGTAGGTTAACGTGATAGGCGGCGATACAATGAGTAACCATTGAATACAATGTGTAGCCATTGTGGCTGCAGGTACATACAAGTTTGATAACCATTTTTACTTCTATTCTACCTATATAATGAGTTAAGAATCTAAGGAAGGATTAATTATAAATTATCTTATATTAAGATGGGCGTAATTACCTATATTGTTTACTAGGCTATCGTGCGCGGCCCTATCGCTGCATAAGTGATAAGAAATCATTCTATAGATTTCCCACGTATATGACGGCGCAAACTAAACTGAGGTTAATCTTTATCTCTGGCATCGATCTTGTTCAAAGTTATTGCAGTATTATCGGAGTAGTATTTTAGTATACCGGAGTAGGCGTTTAAACTGTGATATTCCCACTCAAGTTATTCTATTCTTTATTCGATACAAATCTTATAACATTCAGTAGTTTTCACATGATTGGCGAACAAACTTATAGACAAATAAAAATAAAATGTTTTGTGTTCTTAAAGTTGTTATGTGTAGCTGGAAATATTCAATATCTGTTCGATTTTAAAAAATATCTATGTGCAGTATACTGAAACGGCTCACTCACAATTTTCTTTTATTATAGTATGGACTATTTTGCACCGGAACTTATAAGGATAAAATAAGGTGAAGCAAAATAGAATGAAAATATTCTGTAAGAATCCTTTATTTTCACAGTATAAATGTATTTTATATATTCAGGACATATGTATGTGTGTCAAATTCCATTTAAAGCAAGTAAGCTGTTTACGCGTAATGGAGTAACTGAACTTTACAAATTAATATGATATCAACATACCGTTGCAATTTTACGTAGGGTTTGTTTTAAAAATAAAAAGAATACATATTTGAATAGTATATTGAACAACAAAATAAAATTTGTCTATTTAAATTTTAATCCCCTAGATTTTTATTTTAGACGTATATTTTTGTAAAGTTTGTCTTTTAAATCTATCAATACTATAAATTTTTTGTCAGACTATCCGTCAGTTTCTCCTCGCTGACATTGAAAACTTAAACTTAAAAATTAGCTGATATTAGGATAAACAGATTTAGATGTAACGGCATATATATATATATATATATATATGTTCCAATGTAGCATCTGTTATTCCTATTTAATATGTTAACAAAACAGTAAATAAATAAACAAACAATTTCAACAAAACAAACACTTTTAACAAAAGACTAAGAATTATCCAAGGAGTAGCTTACTTAGCTTACAGAAAGATAAACTAAGAATAATACAGTTGGTTTAAAATCACAGACAGACACTTCAGTTTTATTTGAATGTATAGAAATGTTCTTGTTGATCTGATTCTTGGTCTGAAGTAGGTCGCCGTAATAGGTATATAGGTTACGATATGACATGAATGGCCAAGCGTACAGTTCGAGTGTAAACTTGTAACCAATAGAGTACACTTGACGACAAACATCTTCATTCTTCAGATTTGACTATCTGAAGTATCTACTACAAGTTAAAATAATAAAAACTAATTAGAGTTGAAGTTGAAAAATACATTTCTGAAATTTTATTATGAAATTTGTCTTCTGCCTAACTACACCCTTCGAACCGAAACATAGCAGCTCTTACATTGCTGCCTCACGGCAGAAATAGGTGCTGCGGTGGTGCCGCCGCAGGCGCCACCATCAAAACAGTTTAAAAATAATAATAAGTAGGTATTCGTTCAGTCGTAAGTATATCGATTAAGGGTAATGTGAAGTGAACAAGTTTAATTTGTAAATAAGTTATTATATTCTTCTTACATATAAACATGTTCCATATAAATTAAACGTGCAAATATCATTCGAACGTTCCGTAAAACTATCTCTAAATCTATCGCATATTATTGTGGAAATCTGGGAAAGGTTAACGCATAGTTTTGATTTATTAAGTGACTTGGGAAACATGAAACCAAAAATGATTTATACAAATACGCACTGTTAACTGGCGAAGGTATTATAGCAGATGTGAGAACATACCGTATACGTCGGAAATAATATGACCGATAGACTACAATAATTCTAAACTTTAATTTATTAATAAAATTCGCAAAACTCGTAATGGTCATGATACCGGTCTGTTTTTCAGAGGGTTAGATTACCAGAGGGTGAAATTCGAAATCGTGAATTTAATTATCTTTTTACACAGAGCTGAAGCACATTGTACAGTTGCCTAGGAATTATCTAGCAGCAATTCATACATTCAGACAATAACGTTTGACAAAATTTAAAAGTTTTTCGAAGAAATAAATTTTGTTGGTAAATTTTGGTAGATAGGTGTAAAAATTGGTAATTTTTGGTAAATTTTTAAAAAGCTTGTGTCGACGCCTTTGTAAGTATCGGACCGATTTGTTCCATGTTCAAAAAATACCGGGCAATTGATTTTATGACGATCTCTAAAAAATTGTGACTGCTATCGTGCTTCCAAATTTTATTACCTGTTTATGGGATATAACCCTTAGGATATACATATTTTAGTAAATTTATCAATATTTTTTTGCGATCACTAAATGTTCAGTAAAAAGATTAAATAAAAAAAATATTCCAGAAGTGCCACAAATTTGAATAGATAGTAAACCTAACTACCTGATTAAAACTAAAACCTAACTACCTGATTAACACTAAAACTACCTGATTAAAACTCGTTGAAAAAGAACTAGTTTTCGGTTTAAAAATAATTATGTTAGGCTGATACACTTAAATTACTTGTTTTAATGAATGTAAAATATATTTTAATTTAATATCAATATTTTATTATATTATCTACTGACATTCGTTTGTATAACAACTGTTTAACTATTAAAAACGATTGTTTATAGTTCTAAGTGCAAAAGAAGACAGACATGGTATTATATATGTAAAGAAAACCTTTGTGGGTTTTCTTAAGTTTGCCGCGCTATGGTTGTTAAAACTATAAACTTGACACG
>DWKW01003075.1:0-10351 GCA_018250115.1 Doberes anticus
ACTTACTGATAACTTGGTAGTGTGTCATAGTAAGTATAGCGTGGCGACCCGTCGCCACACCATACACTCTACTATATTATCGTCTATACATACATCTCAGTATAGCGTGGCGACCCATCGCCACGGCAAGCGTCGCCACGCCAGCGATCCGGTTTATACCTGCGCCTATGGATGTTTCACATAAATAAGGGGAATCCTTTGTCATACATACTACAGTCAACACCGTGATGATTATTTTTCAAATAAAAAATCATAATATTCACTTATTTGGAACACAAACAGTCAAGTAAAGTGCCTTCATCGGAAGCAACGCCTGTTTTAAATCCCTTCTTAGTTGAAGCCTATTATTATAAATAATAATAATTTAATAGAAATTTGGATGACAAAAAACAAACCTTTAGCCACCTTTCAAATAGCGGAATTTAGAACATTTACAAAAAATTGGGGTTAAATAGAAATGAATAGCATCATTCATCTGCATACTTCATGCGGGAATAAAATATTTAAAAGTGGAAAGCGAGTCAGGGTCAACAGCCATTGAATGTAATTTGAAGTTTGCTCAGTGATGGCTGAGGTCGGGGGTAATTGGCTGCACTCCGCTCGTCGCCAGTTACGGGACAGCTACGTAGAAATAGCAAACAATCACTTTGACCTCATTTAAGGAAAGAAAAGTAGATATATCACAAATAATTGCAGCATAAATGTACAAAAATATGTTATTACCAGCCTGTCGGGATTGGTTTCCATAAATTAACTTGACGCCTTTGGGTTTAGGCCTTTTTCCCGTATCTCCGTATCGTAACCAAATAATAATAATTTACAAAGATATTTAAAACTAGGCACATTTATTTTGGCCTATTTTAAATTAAACCAATCAATAAGTGTGAGAATAATTGGAAATCGCTTTTTAATACAAAAAAAAAACACTGAAGCATTTTATGTAGGTAAGATAGAAGCGGCAATTTTCAATATCAAGCTGAAGCCGCTTTACGACGCAGAGCTCGCGCGCGAGCATCGCTTGTCACGAGTATAAGTACCGGATCCACTATTCAACGATGACATTGCTAGCCTCTATTTTCATGGAAAGTGCAGTTTTATTCTCTACCATTCCCATGCGGGATGGGATAACTTTATCTTTGAAATGGCATCTTTGCAGTATGGGATATGCTTAGCCTTTGTTTATTAATGGAAATGTATGTATTAATAACGATGTGTTTACTCGTGTGATAAATTTGACCTGATTTATTCAATGACATTTTTTTGCATTCAATTCCAAGTAATTATTAGTTACATATTTATATTTTATAGATGGCAGAGGTATCTGACGTCCATACCGATGTCTGAAAAACTTCTATTTAAATTACGTTTATCCATTCACTAAGGTCTACTTTAAACATTTTTGAGCACTTATTTACGGCTTCGTCTTTATACAGTTCTATTGTAGTATTTACATTGCAGAGTGGACCTTGCTCAACGCTGCGGTGAAGCCGACAAACGTTGCCCATCCGTCCCTTACCTCACGCGCTACTCTAAGAGCGGCGAACGCCGACCCTTCCAACTACCCTTTCAACCTTTCCCAACCTTTCGCTACATCAGTCGCCCACCGCGGCCCTTGCTCGAAAGGGATCGCTTCGAAGCGGTCTATCTTTATGAGGATCGATGTTCAAATGCATATGTATAAATAATGATCTGAATATTAAGCTTGACATTTGCGTCAAGTTTTTCTTTCATGTACAAACTCATCTTTGATTAGCTCTTTTGACCCACATCACTTAGGTTGAGGTTTAGTTTAACACATCATTGAGGTTTATATATCAGTAATAAAAAATTACAGCAGATATGGACAACACATATGGCAAAGTGTTTACCATACCGGTCCACCATTCAGATTCAGACATTCTTCGGTCCAATTCCCAAAGTGATGAATTTGGGTGTTCTAGTTCTTTATCTTGTCTTTGTTTGTATTCATGGGAATCCTAGAATAGCGGTTATAAGACAAGAGTTAAAAATTACGTAAAAACATATCTCAATTGTTAGACTTGACCATAAATAAATTTGTACGAAGACTTCGTAAGAAATTTGCTCATGTTGTTTGAAGCAACAAAACCCCACACCGAATGCAACGCGCACCGCGGCGTAACTTCGAGCTACCCCAGAAGTTGTTCCAGCTTCCGTGTTGTTCTAACGGATAACTGCACACTTCCAGCCGTATGCTCCTCATTGTTGACTATAAACTATTCTGATTTATTGCCACCGCAAGCTTTAACACAAATAAACTTAACAACGAGCCTACAAAGCCTCTTACTGAAAGTTCTGCGGTCAAATAGGAAACCCTTTCATAATATTGTCCGTTTGCCAGAGGAGCAAACTGCCCACACAGGAAACTGATGGAACGGATATGGCGGCAGAAAATCCATACTACTATTATAAAGCTGGATATTACTAAATACCTATCGCCTTCGAAATATTACTTTTTCATTTCCCATTTATTCAGCAAAACATATGTGACAATTTTAATGATTATGGTACAGTACTACTGTGTATGTTGTTCTTCATTGAGTTCATTTTATAGGAGAAATTCTATTTTTACTACCCGAAATCATGTTCAGTTTAATTGATCTTAATGTAGAAAATGTAATAATTATAAAACGATTTAATATAAACGGAAAGAGAATTACCAAGAACATTCCATAAACCAGGCTGGAAATATTTCAATCTTTCCAAGCTCCTCCGAGCGCCAATCATACGACTTTGTTTATTTACCTGTCATCAGAACATTTCAGACATTTCAGAGATTGAATATCTTTTCGTACAGATCGATACAATCGTGTTTCAAATATATTTTTAATTGTCATTGGAATAGCAATGGAGATAACTTACCAATATACGAAGCTGCGCTGCAACTTCGGACGGCAGCCGATGTTCTGCGAGTCGGGGCCAGCGCTGGTGGACAGCGTGGCCTCTAACAATGCCGAGCAGCGCCACTACGGGCTGCGGAACCCAGTGCACCAGCCCACGCAGCACACACCGTTCTACTCCGAGCACCACGTTAATACTATCCGGTTTACCTAATATATTTTATTCGAGTATTCGATGATTGCATCTTCATTCAGCCATTATGATTTCCATAACATGTAAGTTCACAGCCCATTTATTATTTTAAATATCACCAAACATTTTCAAGTTTTACTGTGGTTTTTTTTCGGTCTTTAATAGTGCTGAATATACAACAACTGGTGCAAATCACGCCGAGGGCGGATGGCCTAAAGACGTCAACGTGGTGGATCCCGAGGCGACGCAGCGCTATCGCCGGAAAATTGAGAAGGATGACAATTACATCCACTGCGTCATGTCTCTCGCTTCGGTAGGTGGACGAGATTAATGAATTATACCCATAACATCAACATTCTTTTCAGACGCAAAGCGTATTAAACGTTTTTTTTGTTATATTTTAGTTATTTTATTTTTGTACAGTCTATATGTGTCTTAATAATTTTTAATAGGGCATGGAGCATTACGTACTACAGAACAACGCAATCGACATGTATCGCACGTACTACGCGGAGATGCCCTCTCTGCCGGGCGTGGAGCGCAACAGCTGCCGCACTGTGAACGTATACCGCGACGCCGCGGCCGGCGCGCGCCGCCCCGTCGCCTCCATCAGCTGGCAGCCCGACGGCGGCCAGCGCTTCGCCGTCGCATACCTCGACCTCGACTTCGACCACGCGCCGCGAGCGTCCGTCGAATCCTACATCTGGGACGTAGAGAACGCAAATAATCCTGAGGTCACCCTGACTCCGCCTTGCGGTTTACTCGACTTGCAATTCAACCCTCGGGACCCAGGAACGTTAGCAGGCGGGTTGGTGAGCGGGCAGGTCGGCGTGTGGGACCGACGACGCGGCGGTACTCCCACCGTCATCTGTCCGCCGCACGTCGCTCATCGCGAGCTCGTCCGAAACGTCCTATTCATCAATTCGAAGTCCGGTCGAGAATTCTTCTCGGGAAGCCCGGATGGCACGTGCAAGTGGTGGGATATCCGCAATATGAGCGAACCCACCGACGAAATGATCATCGATGTAGTGACATCGTCGTTCGACGCGCAGAGCACGGCTGCTGCTAATGGGATCAGCACACTCGAATACGAACCTACGATTCCTACCCGATTTATGGTTGGCACTGAAAATGGTTTTATCATTAGTGGCAATCGAAAAGGCAAAACACCCATGGAAAAATTGCCCGCTAAGGTAAACTGAGTAGAATTCAAATTCCATAACGCTTTCAAGTTTAGCGTGAGACAGATTATGATTATAACAATTTCGGTATAGTATGAAGCGCACTTGGGTCCGGTGTGGTCCGTGGAGCGCAACCCCGGCTTCCTGAAGAACTTCCTGTCGGTGGGCGACTGGACGGTGCGCGTGTGGAGCGAGGAGTGTCGCGAGTCCGCCGTGCTGTGGTCGCCGCCGCATCGCCAGAAACTCACCGCCGCCACTTGGAGTCCCACGAGGTTATCGAGTCATTTTATATTGCGAATTTTGTGCAATACTATATTTATAATTAATATAGTATCTTAGTTCTATATCTATTATTTGTCCTCATAAATTTTATTCACTTTGTAATTAATTGTGTAGCAAGCTGATGAAAAATAAAAGTACCGCAACTTTTGAAATACTTTACTTACTTGCGTAATTTAATAAACTTTTTTTTATGTTCATAGAATAGGAAACGAGCATGCAGGCCACCTGATGTTAAGTGGTCACTGCAGCCCATGGACATCCGCATCAAACAGAAGTCCTGTCTGAGGACGTATGTGGATGCCTTGATACGCATGAGGACTAAGTTACAATGCCTCTTGTCCGGTTTCTTCTGCCTACCCACACCCTTCCAACCGAAAGCAGTTCTCATGTTGCTTCTTTACGGCAGAAATAGGTAGCGGTGTTGCCGCAGCAGGCGAGTCTATATAAGACTACCGCCATCGAGACTGACTAAAAAAAGTTTTTTTTTGAAATAATACGGATGGTTGAGGAATTTGTATAAATATAGTGAGAATAAACCACATTAACCTTTTAATAAATGCAAATTCTACTGACACTGATGGATCACAACGGATGTTCCCTACTCGCTCACCTTACTACCTTCTTTTTAACCTAAAGAGTTATATTCGTTTACAGATTGTCGCTGATGTTAGTGACGCAGTGGGACGGCGTGGTGGCAGCGTGGGACCTGTTGCGGCGGCAGCACACGCCGGCGCTGACGGCGCGTGTCTGCGAGGAGCCGCTGCTGCGCGTGCGCATGCATGAAGGGGTACCTTCAAATACGTCGGATTCTAACGACGCTCTCGTGTGTCCCATTATCGTCAACACAATAATGGACCACTGCTGTGAAAGGCTTTCAAGATATTTTCCTTTGAAATATACGTAGACTTAATGTCGATGTTGTCCATCTGTAAAATATTTGTATTGAACGTCTGTCGTTCATCTCAGAAGACTTTAAAAAAATCCCACTTTGTGCTGAATAGTTGGTGGTTGGAATATGTTTGTTCACATAAGTATGCTTGTGCAAAGAGATTTATAAGGAGCCTCGACAGGAATGCACTGATAACGAATGTCGTTTGTGATAAGGAAAGTTTCTGTAAAAAATATTTACCTATTCTAAATTTCATAAAACATCATTGTATTGTGCACCTCGTAAAAGTATCATTGCTTGGTATTAGGGGTGTCTAGCTGCGTGTGGCAGTCGCAAAGGAAACATCTACATGATTGAGCTCTCGCAAAGCATGGCGCAGTCGGATAAAAATGATAAAGTCCTCTTAACAGCGGTAAGATAATACAAATATTATCCATGTCTTAGCTGCTACTTGAATATTCATTGTTTGTGCAGGTGCTTTAGGTAGAATTCGGTGACTGCAGTGCCTCATTATACCTACATATATTTATCTATTACGTACAATATCAAATCATGTATTCATACGCAACCAAATTGAGTGGAAGGCAATATTGGCATTTTTTTCAAGAATGTATAACGGTAATTATTTAACTTTACATATGAGCCTATGAGTACAAAATCTTGTAACAATGCCATCGTAAACTTTCCCCCGTGAGGATAGGTTTCCAGCCCTACTTGAAGTAAAGATAATCAACAAAGTAATAAGTTGCTAAGACCTTTTTTTGATGTATTAGCTGAGTAGCAAACGAGCATGCGGTGCATCATATGTTAAGTGGTTACTGCAGCCCATGGATATTCACATCTAACCTCAAGTAGGACAGAGGCTTTAATTTTTCTGCATGTCTTTCTAGGTGGAAAATGGAGAACTGTTTTCTTTAAATTGTAATAACTTGATAAGTAGGTACTCGTACTTACATTCAGGCAAATATTTTTTTGATTTGGATTTGATCTGATGTACTCAGATGCGTTGCTGCTCCTGAGTAATAAGTGGGAATGCCTCCTGTCAAGTGTTTTCTGCCTAACGGCACCCTTCAAACCGAAACAGGAATACACAAACTGATGTTTTACGGCAGAAATTTACGGCACAGGGCACCACTGCTGACCTTTGATAAAGGAGACTACCACCATCTAAAAAAAAAATTATATTATATAATTTTCAAACTGATTATATATAATTGACAATATTATTATAATTTAATATATTATTATTATTATTGAAAAAGATTACTTGACGGTAGGTCGTCACTTACGCTTATAGAGTTTTTCAACACCTAAAAAATCACCAATATATCGTCAGCCTTAGGTTGAGCCTCTTTTAAAGTCTTTTTGATGAAGCTCACATCAAATCACATTTTTTTGCACAGAAAAATCTTAGTACCTATCGTATATGTATTGCACTAAATAGTGTAAATGTAGCAGATATGTTTTTGTATAGTAGCATATTTATCATATCTTGTGCTGGTGCGAATGTTTCAGATGTTCGAGCGCGAGAGCAAGCGCGAGCGCATACTGGAGGCGCGCATGCGCGAGTTCCGGCTGAAGCTGCGTCAGGCGGAGGAGGGCAGCGTGGCGTCGGTGGGCGAGCTCGAGCCCACCGGCGACCGTGACGTCAGCGATGCCGCGGCCGAGTACATGCAGACCGTGCGCAAGGAGCTCGCAGCACTCTAGCCGCCTTCTGTACATCTGCGCCTCGTGTACCTTGTCCGTAAGCCGCATTGTGCTGTGCCGCGGCAGGCATTTATACACAACACGGAAACCATCTATTATATTATTATGTTCTTCAAAAAGTGATGACTTGTTTGCCTTTGATTTGTATAAAGCACTACATGTATTTATTTATTACAGGCACATCAACTTACTAGATAAATGTTCGTATATTTTTTTTTATATAAAAGCACTAAACTTGTCAACGTCAGTTGAAATACATGTAGTTTTTAGCATGTTAATACTTATATTTGCAGAAAGGTGCCATTCGAATTTAGTTAATTGTGATAGCAAAGCCAAAAATCGTCTGTGATATTTTTGTAAAAAGTTTATTTTTATTTTTAAACTGTCTAATCATGCAAACAGGCCTAACGCACTATTTTATTTACGTATTGTCGTCCAAGTTATAACCGTAATTTGTTATTACTTGTTTAATAGAATAATTAATTACAATATTAAATATTATAATAAAATATTAAATTTGTTTATTTTTTCTACACTGGGTGATCTCGAAGGTAAGATCTTAGCCGATATTGTAAACATGCAAATAAATAATAATAACACGTATTTAAAACACGCATAGAAAATTTTACAAAAAGCTTAAAATAATTTTCCACGTAATCTTACTCTGAGACTGCGGCGAGCGGACGGCGTCGGCCGCTCAAAATAACTTCACACCGTCCGCGTCGCCCGCGCACCCCACTGTCGCTCTGCTCTTCTACCGTACTGTATATCTAATATCTATCTTGCGAGTCGCGTACGATTACATTTTTACTTAACCTTATAGATTAACCTCATCCTGTTTACCTCCATTACGGTAATAGCGATCGTTTGCCGGTGCAAAATAATTTTCTACAAGAATCGATGACTGTGATCGTACTATAGCGAGGAGGGCTAAGAATTCTCAGAGGACTGATGTGACAGAAGACGAGACCGGCACGACAGGATAGATCAAAGGTGACTCGCAACGGTGAGAGAACAGTGAACTATGGAAGAGAGCGTGTGGCAAGACGAGAGCGGGGAGTGCGACGTGGCGCTGGGCTGCGTGTTTGCGTGTCTCTCCGCCGAGGAGCTGTGGCGCTGCAGTCGCGTGTGCCGCGCGTGGCGCCGCGCCGCCCTGGACGACGCGCTGTGGCGGAGGGCGATACACAGGCGCGCGTCGCCGCGCGTACTGAGGGCCTTCGCCGCCGCCGCCCTACGCGAGGAAGGTAGACGAAACCTTTTAAAGTTATCGATATTTCTTTGTGATTTCAGTATTTCGTACCGAGTATGTAAAGCATAACTAAAGGTGTATCGATCGTATCTAATCGTCTATTAAGCGTATACAATGCGCAGCCAGTGATATTTAAATCTACTGGTTTATCAAGCGTTAAGTACATTGTAAAGAAATCTACAGATCCACCGACCCCTATTCGTCTCTTTATCACGAGACCTATTCCTTGTAGTCAATAGTAATGTGTTGGTGATAAAAATTATAACTACCATGATGCACACGTCTCGATCAAAACGACGTAATTAATTAATATCTCTATGGAACTCATGTGTTCTAATAATAAAAAAGCCAAAAAAATTATACAAAAATTAGATAGAAAAGATTGTAAAATAATAAAAATACGACCCGTATGGCCCCGTGGGGAACGTGCTGTCTGCGTTTAGAGGGTCCTGGGTTCGATTCCCAGCGGGGCAGAAATTTGAATGACGAAATTAGATTTCTGTACCTGGTCTGGGTGTTTGCGTGCTTGTTTCTGTGTGTATCCACGGCACCCACGACACAGGTTAAATCCTAATGTGGGGCTTTGAGTGTGAAACGTTACCTTCCAGAGCACAACGCGTGGTCAGCGCGGTCGGCGTGGTCGTGGCGGCGCGAGTACCTGCTGGGCGCGGCGCGCTGGCGGCGGCGGGCGGCGCTGGCAGCGCGCGGGCCGCTGCTGCTGGCCGCGCTGCAGCCGCGCACGCAGGCCCTCGCGCTGCTCTCCGAAGACGCTTCGGTTTCCGTACGTGCCGCTACCGCCCGAAACCTATAGTCGAGTCGGTACTAACGACCACCTGAGAATACACCTTTGACGACCCGTATGGCCGTTCGGAGGCTCCTGGGTTCGGTTTCCAGCGGGGCAGAAATTTTAATGATGAATTTAGATGTCTGTACCTGGTCTGGGTGTTTGTGTGCTTGTTTCTGTGTGTGTCCATGGCACCCACGCCACAGGTTAAATCCTACAATGGGGCTAACATTGTAGGATTTAACCTGTGTAAATACAATTTGCAGTCTGCGTTTCACTATCATTATTTTTTGACCTCGATCCTTACCACGGATAGACGACAATCCATTCCTTCATAATAGTTATGTTTCTGAGAAAAAAATGTCGGTGGAAATAGACGATGAATTAAACAAAGTAGGTATAACAGCTTATTTATATTTATAATTATAACAGCTTTGCACTTGTACGACAATTAGCACTCGGCCAGCGTGGTAGATTACGGCCTAAAACCCTCACATTTCTGATAGTACACCCGTGCCCGGTGAAAGGGTTATCCTATACGTACCGCTATTGAGACCTGATATTTACAGATATGGGAGAGTACTGAGGGCGAGTGGCGCGAGAGCTGGGCGGGCGGCATGCGCGCGCGCGGCTGGCTGCGGGCGGAGGCGGCGCGCTGGGCGGCCGACGGCGCGCGGCTGCTGCTGGCCGGCCCGCTCGCGCTCTGCGACCGCTGGGAGCTGGCCGTGCTGCAGCGACGAGGTATTGCGACACAGCCTGTTACAATTGAGGTTATGTTTTATCGTATGCTTTACTATCGACCAGTCCCGGCTTCGCACGAGTGTAATTTAGAAAAAAAGAGGTGAACAACGTAAGGTTACTTCGTTTGATTAAAGAATTAACTCTCCTTCGGTTTCATCATTAAGACTTAGATATTTTCTGCTTTCAAATCTGGTACGACCTATACTTGACCGGCTTCTTCGTAAAATAAGTTCCCGCAGAAAAGTCTTCACTCCTTTTCCACAAAAATGAAGCTTTGTGACTTCTTAATAAGACAGCCCCCACCAAACCGTCACTGACGCAGAATTACGACCACGTTGTTCCTTTTCGACCGCTTGGGCAGCTTCTTTAAAACTGTGAGACTTTGAAATTTTGCTTGTTGTAGTAATATAAAATAGTAAAAAAAAATCATAAGTGAAGATGATATTTCCGAGTCTTTCACCTGCGTA
>DWKW01003076.1:0-10351 GCA_018250115.1 Doberes anticus
CTGCTTTACGGGGGAAATAAGTGCAGCGGTGGGGCCCGCAGGTGAGCCTTCGACATAAAACTCTATTACCATCGTACTATTCTACATCATTCTAAGTACATCGCCAACCATATGCCCGGGAATACTTTGCAACCGAACCGATTTATTCCACCGATTACGCGTAGTTATATTACATACCGAATAATAATCGAGCACTAGACCCCATCTCTAATCATCATCAACCCATTACTGTCCTGGGCACGAGTCTTATTTCAGAGATGAGACAGTTTAGGCCATAGTCTACCACGCGGGCCAAGTGAGCATCTTTAATAATAATAATATAATAACTGATATAAACACAGCAACCAAACACACTTGCGAGTGCTGTGAACCACGAACCACAGAACTAATGTGTTATTATAAAAGTTCAAAAATACCTACTGTGAACCATACATATTACGTTCAATTCGAATGCATTTTTTTTTGTAAAAGTAGGCAATAGCCTTGTGAACAAGACAGTATCAATATTACATCAACCTAAAAAACTACTCAAAAATCGACGCTTACCTTTCCGGAGGTATCTATTTTCCCATAAGAAGAACACGTAGAGTAATTCAAACATGAAATTCGTTATAAATATGCAACGGATGTCGCTTGATATGCACTCGGGTCGAAGATCTCTCGACCGCCAGTGTATCCTAGGCGCTTCTCACGCGCGGGCAAATAAACAACACTTACGAGGGTATGTGAATCAAATATTACTAAATGAAACTTGTATTAGTGTCCGTAATTACGTTTTCGATTGTAATCGCAAACAGAATCAAGAATAAAATAAGCTGTTGACAGGTAACGTTATCTTTTCTGTATGAAACTGTAAAATGTTACAATTTCACATAATAATATACCATTGATAAAGGAGCAATGTTTTCTGATTCATAATTACAGGGCGAAAAATAAAAATGTGTTGGAAGAAAGTGGTTGCTATAACAGGGTGCGACAGTGGACTAGGCTGGGCCATCGCAGCCAGAGCTGCTCGTGAAGGGATGGTTACTATTGCAGGTAATAAATTTAATAGCTGTGGTGCGGTCGCCAAGCACGAAGATATTCTTAAACAGCTCTCCCGCATTTGTGACTAAATCCAGTCAGAACCCATATAATTTTTATGCTACAGTTTTCTATAAATTTAATGTGATGATTTGCCATCACCATGCCTTCTTCTTAGTAGTAATAGCTTAGTGGTTTGCAATCAACCTACCACTCCATCGAACCCTAACCAACTCCAATCCCAACACTTAATTTTCAAAGTTATGTCCATATTTGAAAATAAATAACTTTACGGTGATAAGCGACAAGTCCAAACCTTTGGAAACGAAAAACTTTTTGTGAAACGGTGTATATAGGAATAGCCAAATATTCCATTATGACCAAATTAAAAATTTATTGCTTTAGGTTTTATTTTTACAGGAATGTACAATGGCACAGACACCGAATCTTCCCGAGCCTTGAGGAATTTATGCGCTTACACGCACAATCTGGACGTAACTAACTGCAGAAGTGTTGCTGAATTCAGGAACTACGTTAAAATCGTAATGAAAAAGAATCCCGATTGTAGTAAGTAATAAGAGAATAGACAATTTATTTAGGCTACCATCATCATCGTCGTAATGCTGTTACTATCCCACTCCTGGGATCGGGTCTCCTCTGAGTTTAGGCGATAGACCAACACGCTGGCAAAGGGTTTAAGAAGCAGCAAGCGACCCTATATAGTGCTGTTATACTATTATATATTCTAAAATTGAAAATTTTGTATGGATCCAAAAATACGTCTGCATTAAAAAACGTTTCATTTTTCCTGAACGTTTAAATTTCTACTAATGGATTTCTGCAATGGGCATTTTCAACTCAAATCCAATTAAATCCAACTTTTAGTAGTTTTGGCGGCCAACGTAGGAAACGGCGGAAATTATCGATAACAAAAAACTTTTTACCAATACCTCACAGCTTATTGGAAGCTTATCATGACTATCTACTAGACCAGTAAAATGCGCATACTTACCATCTTTATGACGGAAAATCCATCTAGGTATCTTATAGATATTCTATAGGTGGTTTCTTTATTAAGTTTTAATTTCTATTTTAGAACTACATGCAGTTGTTAACAACGCAGGAGTGATGACTGTTGGTGAATACGAATGGTTAACACCGAAGATAATTGAAAATACTATTAATGTAAATTTGCTTGGCCCAATGAGAGTAACATCAGCATTTTTACCCGAGCTCAGAAAGACTGCGTTGAATGTAAGTCAGGCAGACGCGTCTTATGGCGTTAGTCTTATATCGAAGGCTCACCTGCGGTGGCACCACCGCTGCTTCTATTTCTGTCGTAAACGAGCAGTGTGAAAACTCCTGTGTTTCGGTATGAAGGGTGTGGATAGGTAGAAGATACTGAACAAGAGATATTCAAACTTAGTCCTCAGGAATAGCAACGCATTAATATTCGACCTCAGATAGGACTTCCGTCCTAGTTGAAGTTTGATGTGGATATCATTGGATATCAATGGGCAGTAGTGACCACTTCACATCAGGCGGCCTGCATGCTCATTTACGTATTTTTTAAAATATGATTAGTCAACAACCTATTAATGTCTCACTGATGAGCACGGGTATTCACTCACAAATGAGAAACATTTAGCCAATAGCCTCCCACGCAGGACATTTGGATCTTTAGAAAACATGATGAACTCTCTGCCATGTTTCACTGAATATATTTACTTATTTTTTAAGATTTGTTTAAGTAATGTGTGTGTGATGTGATTAAGGACTCGAAAAGGCCGATTTTAAATTACAACCTTATGGGTCGAAATTATTGAATACATTTTGTCGATAAACTCAATTTCTTTATACCAACGTTAAGATAACTATCTTAACTTGAAAGAAAAATTAATTGGAACAAACAGCTCTTATTTAAAAAATGTCTTCACTTTATTCTAAAAACCGTTTTCGAACATATTTTTATCTTATTTTTTGTGAGAGTTCCTTTTTTGTTTCATGCAGCTTAACGTCAAATATTTAATTACAATAGTTGTATTGAAAATTTTCTTAAGGAGGCACCCTGGTGGTAATCAGGGGATATATTTTATTACATGGAATATTCTAGATGCCAGGATCATACAGTAGTCAGAGGTTTTTAGAACTATACCTTTAGAGGTTTTGTTCTAAATTTTATTGTGTTCCATGTTACTATTAACCGATATATTATTAACATTTCCAGGGTGTAGCAAAGCCAAGAATAATTAACGTGTCGAGTCATTGCGGCCTGCAGCCGCTTCCTGGCTTTGCACCGTATAGTGCAAGCAAAGCTGGCCTACTAGCCTGGACCCAAGCTTTACGTCTCGAGCAGTGTGAATATGGCTTAAGTGCTGTCGTCTTCATACCAGGTCAAACTTTTAACAACAGTAAAACAGCAAATAGAACTGCAATATTTTAATACTACAACAACAGATAAATATTTATATGAATGGACTGAGTGGATTTAACAAATTTATCTTATCCCTTATCTTACTGAATTTAGGTATAATATTGAAATCCTGCTTTACCTCGCTAGTTACCTAAATACTGCCATCGGGGTCTCTTTTGAAAATAGCCCAATAACAATCCATCAGAGCGACGTAGTTCAAATTGAAAATGATCCAAAGTTTTAACAAATTTGTTTTTAGAATAGAACCACGAATAACTAGATTTTTGGTAAAAAAAAAAATGCTTAGAGTTGTCTTGTCTTTTAGATCTCTTTACCATTTAAGCAGCCAGTCCAAGAATTAATAAAGTTTTGTAGGCAGCATTGTTTTCTTACACTCCTTCTCATATCTTCCGAATCATTCCAGTTTTTCTTGTCGAATTGTAGACCTGTAGATCATTTTGGACTCTATTTTATTATTTTCTTCCGTTTTTTTTTCTTCAGGTGGATTTATTACTGCCAGTAGCTTAATGTCAACACAGCTAGCGCACGCAGAGACGATGATCGAAAATTTAACAGAAGAACAAAAAGGATTATACGAAAAGAAGATTAAGAGTTTATCTTCTTACCTTTGCTCTGCTGCGAATAACACAAGATATGATTCCCTAAAGGATGAAAAAATTATAGAAACGTTCATAAAAGCGCTCACTGACGATCACCCCAAAGACGTTTATAAAGTGGAGTCATGGAGATACAAGATGTACTACAAAGTAATGAAGCTACCTTTGCCTCTAAATATGCATCGCATGCTAATAAAACGTTTTCTTAACTTCCCTGTTTCATATTAATAACAATTATTATAATTATCCATACCATTGAATTAATTACATAAAAATATTAATGTTATAAACACTCCATGTGAGATGTTAATAAATACGGTTCAAAAACAAACAAGCAAGTCAAATTCCTCAAGTGTTTTTATTAAATTCTTATAAAGTTAGTATGTGTGTCATTTATCTATATCTATTATTGTAAAATTGTAACGTGGCCAATTCTATACATTACTTAGAAAAATTGATTGATTTCGATTATTGCTGTCTTGTTAAATGTAAGTTTGAATAAAATCAGTCTTAAATAATACTACTTTGTAAAGTGAGTAAATAAACATACGGCTTGAACTATATAAATATAAGTAGGTACCATCGTAACTATATGTTCGAGTAT
Organism: Doberes anticus; assembly: GCA_018250115.1. Lineage (NCBI taxonomy): Eukaryota > Metazoa > Arthropoda > Insecta > Lepidoptera > Hesperiidae > Doberes > Doberes anticus. Next base: position 4,658 of record DWKW01003076.1, read on the forward strand.
CGGAAGTTTCACGTTTTTTCGCCGATATGCGCTAACTACTTAGCGAGCGAAAGTTTGAGAAAATAGAACTTATACTGGATTTTTTATTTTGTATTCCTATGGACCTTTTTAGTATAAATAATTGCATTACTAACTTAATATTAAAAACCTTCAAAGTTTGATGGTGATAATGCCTATTAATATTAATATGTTTTACTATTATATCTCATGTACAAAAAGTACCGTAGCCTTTGTACTTTTAAGGGTGCGTTCCACTAAGCGGGCACAACAATTATGCTCACGACCGCGGTTTTTCTCGATGGATTATGGATTGTCATCAACATTAGTAGATGTAGATTGCTGATTTGAAACTCTATTTAAGAAATGTATTCTCAATTACAAAGAACGATGTTCATCTATCAAGCAGGTTATGTTATTGCCGAATGATAAAAATTTATCATTAGTAGGTAAATTTACCTATGGCCGCGCACATTGAGATTCTGCTGGAGAAACATAAGCTTCCACTATTACATCTTTTTCGAAATCATGTAAAATATTTTTTTTCGTCTCCAACACGGAGTTATAAATTCGCCGAATTTCTCAACGTCTACTTCAACCCACCTTTACAGATGAGTTGTTGTGAGCTAGGCGTGAGCGAAAATAATGACATCATTTGTGACGATTTTGCCGCCACAACACAGTGTTAATCATCGCACCTTAGTGGAACGCACCTTAAGGGTGAGCTCGACCACCAAAATTTTGCTAATAACTGTTTCTCTAATACTATCAACCAAAATCTCTCTTCATGGCAAGGAATAGGGCTGGACGCCGAAGCTGTCAAAGAGCGTCATCTCACGGTAGGCGCCTCGGTGACAGAGAAATAAATTTACAAAATAATAAAAATAACGAGCACCTGCTTTTAATCGATAAATTAGACAAAGTCTTAAGATGTTGAAATGTTTGCCCAATCGTTTAGCTTTACACACAGCATATTATAGTATGTAAGAATGTATTCTATTAAAATATTCTACTATTCTCATATTTACATTAGATGACACTTTTTTAACGTTATACTTACTCTATTAAGACCATTTAAAAGTTTATTAAACTGCCCACACTGTTCTGACAGCTGTGACATATAACTGTCAGATATGTCAAATTTCTCAGAAGTTATTCTATCTGTCTTTCGCTTGTTCATTCGTAATTAAGTTTGAGTTTGTTTTTAGTTGTTCAACAATTGCTATTTTAATAACGATGAAATTAATTGTATTGTAAACTTTACGGTGTAAAAAACTGGTTATTTAAGTGTGATATTATTACAGACATATAATGGAGGTTCAATTCGGTCCAAATTCGGTGGACGAGCCGGTAAGGTTACGATTACCTACGAATGATCTTATTATTAAAATATGTAAACATAACCAACAATTATTAGTATTAGAATAAATATTACTAAAAAATATTAAAACTAATATTATCCTAAATTGTTTAAACGTAATTTCAGAGCTTGCTGTACAAATTGCAACGGAAAATCAAAGTGTTCAATACTAGTAATGCTTTGCCGAACCGCGGATACAATCTAGTAACGTGCTCAAGCAAATATGGAATAGTGTTTGTTTCATCACCAAACGGCGTGTTGTCAGGTACATAAATTGTGCAGTAAGGATCATGATTGTTCTATGAAAAACCGGCAAAGACCGAGTCGAACCTTCAGTGCGAAGGCTTCGTACTATCACACAGTATATTCGTGTGATTATTTGTAATGTGGTGGTGAGGGAGGTACCAAAGAAATTGTGCTTTCCTTGCTTTTTTTTTTATGTTAAAAGAGTTGCAAACTAGCATGCAAGTCACCTGATGTTAAGTGGTCACTGCAGCCCACTCACTGTGTTGCTACTCATGAGGATTAAGTTGGAATGCCTCTTGTCCAGTGTCCTCTGTCTAACCACACCCTTCAAACAGAAACACAGCAATTCTTACACTGCTGCTTTACGGCAGAAATAGGTGTAGTGGTGGTGCAGCCGCAGGTGAATCTTTGACAGAAGACTACCACCATCCATTCAGTTTGTTTCTGTATCTTTATGTCCACAAAACTCGAAAATTAGTCAACTATTAAACTTGAAAGTTTTACACAACATTGAATTTCTATATAGGAGTGTTGTCATATACTATTTATCCCAAAGTTCCCAAGTTCACTGTTAGTAAAAATAATTATCTCTAATTTTTATAACTATGATGTAAAAGATGTTACTGTGACCAGTTGATTGATATTGATACTATATATAAAATATATCCATAATATTTAAACAAAGGTTAGAATTTATTTGATTTTAACCTGGGAAGTAATGTGTTTTAAAGTGACAGATGTGTTGATTATATGTATATACTGAATGTATACAGTTAATTTGTTTTCATTATAAAACAACATATAAGGCTCAGCTGTGCCTTGGTTGAATGGGACAATCTAAAGAGCTATTGAAAAAGTCGGATACACACTTCACTTGGTTCTATTTTAGGTTCTTCACTATAATCATACTGATTTTGCTTCTCGAAACTTTTGCAACATTCAAATATGCCTTAAAGTGGCAGAGATTTAATTTCAGACGGGTGAGCTTAGGGTGAGGTGATACCGGTAGTTGGGAGTAAACTTAGATTTAGAGGGGCACCATTTGAATAATTCTTTAATAGCTTTGTTAATGCTCTGAATTTTTATATGTGGCTACATATGTTGAACATAATTGAACTTTTCTTTATGTGAGGGGTTATTATTAACAGTATTCCTTTTCAGTATATAACTTGAAGGAACTGGTCAACAAGGAATATGAACCAAAGCATCATGCAGTTAAGCTGGAAGTGGAACCGACTCACATCTCCGTCAACTGTGATCAGGAGTGGCTGGCTGTCATTGGAGGACAAATGCTCTACATTTACAAAGTGTCCCAATTTCAAAATCAGGTATATGTGTACATTTTTGACAGAATCTACTGAAAACATTTTTAGTTTAGATCTGAAGATCTGTAATTTTGTTACAATTTTTTATTGTTAATGCTGTGATTAATTCAAATGGATTTACTAAATATAACTGAAATAAAATTGTTGGTAGTGTTGTAAATTACTGAACTTAAATATAACTGACCATGTGTAATATTAAAACATTCAGCTTAATGTTTCTACTAAATCTTTGGACTGGCTTATATTTGTGTATACAATTGATTTAATTGATTTGTATTAATGATTTTAGCATCAGCAGATTTCGGAATGTGAATGCAAACTGATTTATTTTTATAATAGAATGTTATGTTAGAATGTTAGTATGGTGAATGTTTTAAAGTAGATATATCCTTTCATTTATTTCAGAATGTGCAACCAGCAGGGACACTGAGATGTGAAGTCAATCCAGGAACTTATGTATCAGCCCTGCAGTGGAATCCTTGCATACCAGAGGCAATAGCAATTGTTTTCTTTGATGGTACCCTTCTTGTGTGCCATATTAATACCATGCAAATGAATAAGTTACAGACTACTGCGAGGTGAGACTGTGTAATTTGTTATTTTATTGGTACAAGATTATCATTGCGTAGCAGTGAAAAAAAAACATTTATGTTTTACCATCTGTATACATGGCATTATACTCATACTCTACAGAGAGGTGAAGCTGGATCTCTGGTTCTACTGTACCAATCTTGTTCAAACTTAGTGCAGTACTTAAGTTTCTACCAGTTTGTGTATACACATAGTCTTGTTATAGTTTTATAATAATTGTATAAAAGTCTTGGGGTGAAGTTGTAGCAAATGAACCAGCCACACAGCCCACAATGCCAGTTTGAAGTGAATTACAACCTATTAGGTACAATCAAATTCTGATGAGGATCACACATAGATGCATTTCAAGCGGAGACTGCATCATAATTCTTAATTTCATCTGCCCACAATGTCTTCATGACTGGAATACTACAGAGGAAGCACTCCTGGCATGGCTGAGGTTGGTATGATATACAGGTTATCATCTGGACATTTCCGGACAAAAGTCTTGTCTGACGTTGGGGAATGTGATGTTACTCCTGAGAACTTGATTAGAATGCCTTCTGTCCAGTGTCTTTATGGCAGAAATAGGTGTAGTAGTGGTGCTGCCACAGATAAGCCTTCAACTTAAGTATCACCATTCATTATTTTATTTACATTCACAGATGTTTATGCTGGAGCCCTAAGGGCAAACAGCTGGTAACAGGCAACAGTGATGGCACTCTGTACCAATTCAAGCCAGACCTTTCTCCAATGAAGACTGTTCCTCCACCCAACCTGTTCGAAGGTGCCCCTGTGGAAGTGTTAGCAGTACATTGGATATCTACTTACCAGTTTGCAGTTGTGTATAAGAATGCCTCAAATGATAGTCGACCAGGTATAGAACATTACATAAGGTCTTCATAATGTACACTCTGATATTGGTTTTGCTAGTTAAGTTAAGTCTAGTTAAAGAGTTGTACACAAATATGTGATTTACGGTTGTGAAATAAGTTGCAAAATAAGTGTGGACAGAGAATAAAATATCAAGATGCGATTTTGGCTCAGCTGGCCACCGCAGCAAGTCACAGTTGTCACTGTGCTACTCTTTGGTGGTTAATGCGAGACAACCACAAAAATATATAATCATGTTTGATAAGATACAAAACTTTTATTGTAATATATTTTTTAATAAATTCTGTAACACAGCTGGACAAGTAAAAATCAATTCACAAATCTCCAACTAAGTTGGTCGAAAATTTACGAATAGTTCCAAACACAGATTTCTATGAATGACTTACCTACTACCTACTGTCTGTTTAAATTTTCTGATCTGTATTTTCAGTCAGATTAAAATACTAACATGTATCTGTTACATTTGAAAACCATATACCATACAAACATCAGCTTTGAAAAAAGTATAATTGTTTAAGTATTTTTATTTCAGCTGTAACCATTGTAAATACGCCAAAGGCAGGTCTGCCAGGGTGTTACAATTATGAAGACATCTGCTATAGTTTGGGCTCGAGCCGCCCTTGGTATTACTACCTGCAAGGTATCGCTCAATGGTAAGTATGTTTATTTTTATAATAGTTTAATAAAAGGAAGACTGCTAATTTGGTTGATATAGAAAATGATGGCCAGAATGTGTTAGCAGGTTATCTTTGGTGGGAACTTTAATTATTCAACACTGCTATCTTCATTATAACCAAAAAGTAGATTCATCAGGGTAATAAATGAAATGTAAAATCAGAAATTAATAAGATGATCCGCACATTTTAAAATTAACAACAAATAATTGCATTGTAACTGTTATATGAATAAAAGTAAACATAGGTTGAATTATTTAAACCTTTTCAATAATATTGAATGTCATTAGATTAATAATATCCAAATTTGGAAAGAATGAATCCTGAATCAGAAAATTATTAATAACATAACATAACAATATAATTGTCACTCGTTATAGGAACCTGATACTATCGTCGTCATCAAACAGCATGGAAATTGCGACTCTCGGATCAGCAGATGGCAGTGGTTGGTTTCAGTGGTGTCAGGTAATATATTCATAAAAAAATTATTAGAACTGTAAGAACTGCTGTGTTTCTGTTTAAAGGTTGTAGTTAGACAGAAGAGACTAGACAGGAGGCATTCCAACTTAGTCCTCTGAAGTAGCAACACATCCACATACACCCCCCATTAGGAATTGCATCCTAG
>DWKW01003077.1:0-10350 GCA_018250115.1 Doberes anticus
CGTGGTGGACTATGGCCTATACTCTCTCATCTCTGTGAGAAGACCCGTGCCCAGCAGTGGGACGATAATGGGTTGATAACGATATAAGATGAATAAAGGAGGAAGCAAAGGGTAAACCACTTTATTACAAAGTGTAAAAATTCAAAAGAAATAAAATTGAACTACAATTAATTATATTAATAATGTAACATGGTAAACAGTCCTTTCACTCTGCCGGTGTAATAGAACCAACGAAACTGATAGACTATGATTCAATCTCATCAACATAATGTAGAGTCAAACAATTTGCCGTGTGCTCTATATACCCATACAGTACAGACTTGCAAATGGTAGACCTCATACCAATATCCTCTTTAGTTTAGATAATTAAACTTTGGAGTGATATCATTACATATGTATATTGTTATCGTTATATCATTCGTCATATATTTTTTCAAGAAAATGTCCTCGTTTTTGAAAGTAATAAAACAAAAATTTCTCATCTGTACTACTAGATGATGCCCGCGACTTCGTCCGTGTGGATTTAGAAACGTTAATTTTATTAGAATATCCAACGTTGTATGGGCAGTAAAATCTATTGACAAGTGCAGTTGTAATAATATCCTACGGAACTAATTATCGGAATAATGGATACCTTTACGTTGTCTATGTGTTTATCTAAATGTATGTCAAATTTTTTCGAATAATCTATATCCTTCCAAAGCCTTATGTAGCATCCATTTATAGCAAATTACGTGTTCTTTAAAATAATTATCTCTATTTGTTGAGTGACAACGTATAAAAAATAATCTGACGATACTTCGCTTTATTAAATTCTAGTTAGGTAAGTGTCTATAAGATAACATCAACAATGTTCTAAAATCGTAACCTTTCTTCCCGGCGTTATGTCAGACGGATAAAAGTACTATGGTACATGTAATGCAAATCAAATAAACGCTAAGTTAACGCTAGAACGTTACGAAAAACATTATTTTTCCTTGAGAACTTCCAGGACATCCTACATATCCATCAGCGCAATGCACCGCTCGCCATAAATCAACGAACGAGATTTATTAAACTCTGCCCTTACGCTTCTTTGTGGAGACCCCAACTCAACCTTGCGAAGTAATTGTTTTTTAAATTAAAATGCTGATATAGGTACTAGATACTCAATCCTTATTCAAACTGAAAGTTTTTCTGAAGTTCTACGTAATCGCGTTACGTATTTTAGATTTACTTACTCTGCTTCTGTAATATACTTATATTAAATTGTAGTACTTACTACAATTATTTATCTTGTCAATACTTCAATTAATTCAGTCACTATACTGTTATTTTCGTGCAATAAATAGAAGTCTAAATTACAAACACGTATTTGTTGGAATTGAAATGGACCAGATTTTTGTCTGTCTATAGTTAAAAATCGCAGACTGGTATGGTGACGCAAATTTGATTTCAATCGGTCAAATCGTTTCGGAGATCTCGTGATGATATTCAGTCAGTCAGTATACTAGATAAATCACGTAAATAACTCAAACCTTAGTTTCTCTAAACTGATTATCAAATGTTGATAAAAATCATTCCTCCTTTTAACCTTTTCATTTTGTATTAAAAACTAGAACAGAAATCAACCGTTGCATTTAAAACACCTTTCATCGAGAACAATAGGAAATACCGCAACGATAGTAAATGATCGTAGCACTTTAGTAAATTAATGTTTTCTTCGTATTTGTTGAACTCGGGGAAAATATTTTTGATTTCGTGCACAGAGCTATTGAATAAACTGTATGTACCGTATAAAAACCATTGTTTCTACTATAAAGTTTAATAGTTCTAAGTTATTTTACGTATTATGTTTATATTTCGCAGTATAAAAAATATGGCTTGTATTACAATTTAGTGTCTATCACATATTATCCAATCCACGCGAGTATGTGGAGAAAATAATAACGATTTATTATCCATAGTATGCTTAAATAAAAATGTAATATAATTATTAATTTAATACTGAAATATTTCAATAAATTATCGCCCACGTTTGAAAATGTAAAATTTACAAAGTGTTATCGTCAAAGCGTGTAATGCCTCAAAATAAACAGGTAAGTGACCATTTTTATCTCAAAAGAGCATTCTCATAAAAACACTCTAGAATATTGAGCTAACAAAATGTCGTGTTGCATTTATTTGTCGCATACATCAAGCTAGCTAAGCGGGAATCTATGAGATTCTAACAAAAGGAAGGGACGGTGCGCAAACTTCTGAGAGCCCTTTCTATTTGGGGTTGTCATCAGACCCCTGCCATACTGCCCTGCGAGGGGACACGCCAATATGGTGCAAGTTACGGGCGTTAGTAAAGCTTTATTTTAGAAGCAATGCTATTAATGATGTAATGTTTTTTTTACGATATACTGTGCTTTTTACGCTCCATTTGTCTGGTATTAAATCTTTATGCCACTTTTAGCATAACAGCGCACTTTTTTAGTTACTTAATTAGATTCATGGATAGTTTAAGTTTTAGTTAGTTAAGTAGGGACTTAGTATTATATGCAACGCTTTAAATAAGAAATATTTACTAACTTTCATAGCTTTACTAAGTATTTGAATTATTTGAAAGCTTGAAGCTCTAATCGGGCAGTAACACAAACAGTGAAGAACTAAATATTGAATGTGTACCGATGCAAGTAGTTGGAACCAAGCAATCAAAAGCGATGTTCGTTTGAAACGTATTTACGAGTGTGTAAAGTTATGAAAGTGTAACGGAGCGAATGTACAGAACATTGAAGATATAACTGATCTACAAATTAGATATTTTTCAACAACTTTATTTTTGTCCATTGTTACTCTTGAGGTCTAAGTCAAACTTAAAGTCAGCAGTTGCCACACTGCTGCTTTACGGCAGAAATAACTTAATAATAACATAGTCCTATTTATTATAAAAAGCTCTTTAAAGTCATATAAGACACATTTGCAGCTCAAATGTATCAGGCGCTCGCGCTTGGGATTCGGTTTTGTTGGTGGGATTGACGCCACCTTGGCGTGGCAGACAGTACTGGCTGGCTGTGAGCGAGGATGCACTAGGTTCCATCTTATAATTATTGTATCTACCATAGAATTAATTTACTTGCATAAAGTAATTTTTTTTAAATATTTTAATTTTAATAGAAAATAGAAATATTTTACGTGTTATTGACATGATTATAATGTTCTTATAGATTTGAATTTTGTTTTCTTCTGTCTTTTTTCATACCTAGCCGTCAACTCTGTATGACTGCCTCGTCTTTTATCACTATTTCATGTTTTGAATTGCCATCACTGTTCCGGCTGACGCGTTGCGTAGTTCATTGATGCTATAATTACACCATAATGACGTCGTGGCATAAAATAATTAGAGAGTTCTACCACACCCCCTTGGCTGTTGCCGACGCTGTGTAGCAACTTTGTTTCATACCGGATCCTTGATCAGCAAGGTGAAATACGGTGTACCCTCATTTCCAAGATAATATTTTTTTTGTACTTACTTTTTTTCTTCTTTCACAATATTAAAGGCACTCTGCCTGCAAGGTGTGTTTTACTTTAAAACATTTTACTGAAATGTCTTTCATAAAACTAAAATGAAAACTATTACACAATTCGCACATTATTTTGCACCATATAAAAACAGGGTTCTCTAAAACGAATAACACTCTCGAAACTTGCGGCACCGGAATACATAAACCAAACGGGAAACAGAAAAAGAATAACGCTAGCTACTGCATAATTTATCCGCGCTGCCGCATATGGACAAAGAGATCTAGGGCTATTAACGAAAATGCAGTTTGATCAAGCGATAGTGACCCCTCGGACAGCTTTGCCCGTATTCTTGTCACGACGTTAATTAACACATGGATCTTCCGTTAACCAAAATTTATGAATAATTAGGTAATAATGATTTATTGCTTACTTTTATAAATGTTTAAAATGCGAAATAGAAAATGTTCAATTAGAGGAAATCGCAGCCAAACTCTCTGCTAGTTTTATTTTTTTAAATATAGAAAAAAGTAACACCAACTATTGCATAATTTAAGTCCGCTCCGAGTATGCACAAAGAGGTACAGAGCTACTCGAATTAACGAGAATGCACTGATCAGGCGACTGTAGTCTGTTCGCTCGCTCGAAAATATTTGCACGAAAATATCTATTAATATATGGATCATCCTACATGCCGTATTTCTGATTCCACTGTGTCAACCATGTTCAAACATATCACAGTACTTAAGTCTAAACATATATTTAAACTGTTATAGCCTCATTTAAATCCATTCAACATTTTTTGCGTGATTAGGGAAAAAACATAAAACTTTGTATGAATTCAATTTTTTTTTTTTAAAACCAAATATCTTAAGATTAAATAAATATATTATCAGAAAACAAGATCATAAGATAATACATTATCAAAAGTAAGATTTTCAAGGATATCTTCAATGTTAACAATACGTTGAAACAATATTGAAGACACGACTAGTTTTCGGGTATTCGTAGATATACTTATTAATATCAACAAATGATGTATTAAAATCTGAAACTCAGTTTAAAAGGCAATTCCGAAGCCAAAAAACAATGTATTAAGATTTGCGATACTATCATACGTTCAACAGAAAAGAAATATCACCAGTAACTGGATAAATTATAGGCGCTGTTGCGAATCGACAATGACATATGGGGCAGCTGCATTGCAATCTTGAGATAGTGCCCCCTCGGCCGATGTATTTCTCGTATTCGTGTCAAATGTTCATCAAAACACGAAACATACGTTAACTAAAATTTTAAAACATGATTTAATCGTATTCTGATTGGTATTTTCGTGTTCTTTTAGTTAAAATACTCACATTCAACATCAAAAGTTATCCTCATTCACCGCTTGTCAATCTCAACAACTATATGAGGCGTACAAAAAGCATCACCAAAAGTGATATTCGCTGTCGCCTGTGAACAAAGAGATAGGCCATTAAGGAAAATGCACTCATGATCGTGCGATAGTGACCCTCCGAAGTTGCTTGCTCGGACCCCAATCGCCACGTCACCGATAGTATTGTGCCCCTAAATTCGTGTCACGCCGTTCATCAACGTTGTGTTGATGATCATTTGTCAGCCGAAATTAAACATGGCTAAGATTAACTATTTAATCATTTTGGTAACATGCATCTGAATAATTTTACGAGAATGAAAATAACATTATTAATTTTTCTCCATTTAATTTGACCAAAAATTGCTCACGACTTCTTGGATTAGCGAACGCAAAATGGAAAGCAAAAAGAAAGGAATTATTCCTGGTACTACATTAATCCATATAATAATTTTAACTCGGGATAAACAGTATTCTACATAGTAGAATTCATGCACCCTTTTTCATAATACGAAACAACAACATTATATTATAAATGTCAAAAAAAATGTTTTGGATAAATAAATATTTCTTTTGGTGTGTACTCGTCTTAGTATATATAAAGCACAATAATAATGTTCTTGGAAGGTTAAGTTTTCCAAGAGATATCATATATCATGTAACATGTGCTGTTTCAAGTAGTCTTAGTAAACGATAAACTAAAGTGTATCGTTACATATGCCAAAGATACAGTTTCTTGTAATGTTACAAGAAATTTTCGAAAAAATCCTTTTATTATAACCTAAACCTAAACTTGATACATTTTGATGCTTTTTTCACCATCACTCAAAAATTAAACGACGTTGGTAGAGTTTTAAGTGCGGCAGTACTAACTTCTTCGGTTAGAAAGGTTTAGTATGGGAAACTATATCGAACAGAAGGCATTCCAATTAGTCCTCAGGAGTAGCCGTGGTGCCATGGTATGTATGTATATATTTTACGGTTTACCTACCATTAATAGAATAGTTTAGCGATACTTTTTTTAACGATCCTTATCGAATTAGTCTACCATTTGTGTACTTGTCATAAATTAAATTACAAAAAAAAATATTACAGTACTAAAAATTATTTGCTACAAAATGTTAACAGCGATCAAACGTTTGCTTCAATTTATGTAATTTGGGTAACTAAATAATTACATATTAAAACTGCCTGTATTTCAAATCATTTGGTCAGTAGTTTGGTTTATACATAAAGTGTTTGTGGTAGGCAAATAAGCCGCGGCTAGCCGGCCGCTCGACTGTTTCTACTCGCTTGCGTCAGGCGGTGTGATTTCCTAAAGGTAGGCTTTTATACTCGAGGTACTTCAAACTAAATAAAGCATCGAGCGTCGTCTGTTATGGAAGCTACAACTAGTTATCACTGTTACACCAACGCACCGATAAGAAGTCGTCCACCATAAGAGTTTAAAAATACCATGTTTAACTTAATCGTAGGTCGTCTACTTAGTGCATAGTGCATCAGCAAGTAACGTCAGATAAATTTTGTTGACACTCTACTTATACGCGACGGAGGCACTCAGGTTCAAATGGTTTGAAGCGTTACCATATCTACAAACGCTAAGACTTTAATGATCTTTAGCGATCTATGATTTGTTAATATCATAGGAGTGAGACAATCACACAAAAACTACGTGTTTTTCTGTAACTCATGTCATTCCCATACTTTTTTATTATATTCTATTGCATTAGATTGAATAGAAAGTCATTTCGGCTAGAGGAACTGTTTGGTCGACTTTTCACATCTGTAGCCGGTGAAGTCGTCCAGTCTAACATTAATTTAAAAAAAAACGTATGTTTTGGTATAAATAGCAATATTGGCCTGAGCAATACGGTTTTGAAGTTCAATGACTTAACTCTTTTATTTGTGCAATAGCGTGACTTGGATCACTTAATAAGACCTTTAAACGTCTACACAACGATATCTTCAAGAGCGAAATGGACTAACCTTATCAAATATTTACCAGTCCATTCGCTTTGTAAAACCATTTCAATTTAGTCTGATAACACAACAGAGGCGCCTTCTGTTTAATTAAACGTAGAACGCGATGTTCAAAGCCGAGTAAGTAAACTTATAGTATACTTACGATTATTACCTATTAAAATATCTTTATAGTCAAGGGAACGTAATAAGTATCTTTGTTTCTTTTACATTTTCCATCTTTTCAGGTTAAAATACCACTTTTTAACAATTTTTCGGCTTCAAATAAATACGTGTTTGACTATTTATTTGAAGCTGAATTGAAAAATATAAACTTATACTCGTAATTTAAATATATTTACCATAGCAGTTTCGTCCATTCCTTCCAGTCGCTTACAGACAGATAAATAGTTACTAGGACAAAACTGAAACCCAACTTCGAAACTGTACATTGTGTAACATTTATTATTTCGTATTCGATTTTATTTCAAATATGAGGTGTTACCAATTCTACCGCTCCATCAGTCGAGTAACGGCCTCGGATATTGTGCTATAAATCACTGACGAAACAAATTGTGAACGAATACGACAAGCCGGTCGAGGTCGGTAGCGACCAGCAGCTTTTGATTGACGAATTGACTTCATATAACAATATCCACCTAGTTCCAAAAGAAAATTTACTTTGCTTCTTCAACGAAAAACATATTGAATGGTAGATGGACTCTGGCTTTTAATAATTTGAAATTAATAACCGACCAGCTAAGAGATTTTGTCAGGTTTTTAATTAAATTATTACTATAAAGTATCACATCATGTACATCTTCTGTATGTAAAAATGAATGTGTGTTTGTCCTCCAGGTGTTTCTAAACCATTTATCAGATTGCAATGAAACTTTGGTAAGTTATTGTTTGCACGCCCGGTATGGTTTCTGACATAGAAATACAATCAACGTACAATACGTGGCGCGCAAATTGTTACAGAAATTAATATATTTCATACATGTGTTTGATGTTTATGAGACAGTATTAGAGATCATGCGAACGAAGTTGCGGGCAACATCTTGTTGAAGATATTTTTTAAAAACTAACTGACAGCGTCTGACTTAAAACAATTATTATTTAAGTTATTTCTGGTGGAATGTGTCAATACGTACTTGGCCAGCGTGGTGGATTATGGCATAAACTCTTTCATAATTTGGTTGGGACTACAATGAGTTGATGATGATCCGTCGTGAGCGAAAGTTTATGTAGACTTACAACACTTACACTACAACGTAACATACACATTTTATTAAGACATGTACCTAATAATGAGCTTCCGTATTATGATTTTGGTGAATTTAATTCTCCAATAGCTTGATGTTGTACTCATGAATTGAAGTCTTAACATTTTAATATTGTATAACGTAACAATGAATAAAGTACAAAATCGTTTGCTGTAACATGTCTCTCATCTCGTCCTTCCATAAGTATAATTTCCCAGTATAGTACTGGTATGACCCGCGGTCACCATTTTGATCTGTCACTCAAAGGGTTTCGAATCCCAGCGGGCCAGAAATTTAAATGATGAGTTTAGATTACTACGTGATCTGAGCGTTGTGTTCTTGTGTGTGTGTCCGTGGCGCTTCAAAACTGGAATTCATAGTGTGTGTGTGATCCGTTGCTTATTAATTTATCTATGTACTCCAATTATCCTGTTGAGGTGACTGACGCCCGAGAGTTAGTTACAACGCGAAGTGTAATAGTCTGTACGATCCTTTAACGCAGCGTTTCTCAAAGTGGGGTACGTGTACCACTGGGAGTACGCTATTGGGTAATACGCGATAAAATTTACGTAATGGTGGCCACTTAGATACAACAAGCGTGACGTACCCATCTACAGCTCTTATGTATTTCTCTTTTAATAAAATACAAAACTATTTTAAAAGGGGTTCGCTGCGCCGCGCCGTGGTGATGAAAGGTAAGTAATAAGTTGAAGAGTAAGTAATAAGTTTGAGAAATCCTGCTGTAACGTGATCGTCTTTTATCGTCTATTCGTGTAAACCAGCTATTTACCGGACAGTTGAACTGCAATCGGCTATCACATTTCAAACTGCTACGCCATAGCTATATATAACCTATGTCATGTTTGAGTTATTTGCGGTGTACAATAATGTGTTTTTGTATAACATATAAACATATTTTTTAAGACGACCCGTATGGCGCCATGGTCAGCGTGCGGCCTGCATTCAAAGGGTCCTGGGTTCGATTCCCAACGGGGCAGAAATTTGAATGATGAATTTAGATTTCTATACCTGGTCTGGGTGTTTGTGTGCGTGTTTCTGTGTGTGTACATGGCACCCACGACACAGGTTAAATCCTACTGTATTGCCATGAGTATCTATTTTTGAGTGAGTATTTATTTATTTATTTATATTTCTTTCTTTCTTTCTAGCATGCAGGCCACCTGATGTACTTAACATCCACTTAGGTCACTACAGTCCGTAGGCATTCGCATCCAACTTCAAATAGGTCAGAAATCCTATTTGAGCTCGTAAGCGGATAGTATTTTTTTTAATGTCTTTTATTGCACCATTACAGTTTTATATTTATATACGGTATTTAGATAGATATATGGAAAATTACATTCATCAATTTATGCAAATACTAACTTAGTTAGGCAGGAGACGCCGGACAGGAGGCATACCAATTTAGTCCTCAGGAGTTGCTACGCATGTATATACAACCTCGGATAGGACTTCCGTTCTGGTTTGATATGGATGTCCACGAGCTGTAGTGACCACTTAACATTAGGTAGCCTGAATGCTCGTTTGATATTCTTTTCATATAAAAAAGTTACCAACCATCAAAGTCTAAAACAGTATTACGTAAATTTGAAATTTTTAATAAATTGTTATTTTATAAGTAAATCGAGTAAGAAATCTAACCATACCCTGCGATACCCGCACACCGCAGATTTATTAAAATGACGACGTTTACGTTATTCTAAAAGGAAGCCAAACGTTACGCAATATAAAACAAACCATTAACCCTGCGGTCACGTTCCGAGCCCTCTCGCACAGAAAACGGACATTTGCCGAGCAGTTGAACGCAATCGGCTATCACATTTCAATAACACTGTACCGCCGGCGACATAATGCCATCGTGCCCACACTTGGATACCTGATAAAGCCCAAATAGTAACTTTGCCTCTTACTTATTTTTACAGAAAAAAAAGTTTAAAAAAATTGTCAACACCAACTCCTTATTTAAATAGCTAACTATATTACTTACAAAATTGTAGCGGGGCTACATACTTCTGTAAAATAACAATATTTTATTTTATTTATCTAAAATCAACTGTTTAGATGCAGCGGTGGTGGAACCGCAAGCGAGCCTTCGACGTAAGACTCTAAGGGCATGAAGCATAATATGGTGGTGGATGGTGGTCGATGGTGGTATAGTCTACTAATATCAAAGACTCGCCTGCGGCGGCACCACCGCTACACCTATTTCTGCCGTAAAGCAGCAGTGTGAGAACTGTTGTGTTT
>DWKW01003078.1:0-10350 GCA_018250115.1 Doberes anticus
GGGTGCCATGGACACACACAGAAACAAGCACACAAACACCCAGACCAGGTACAGAAATCTAAATTCATCATTCAAATCTCCACCCAGCTGGGAATCGAACCCAAGACCAATCCAAACGACTCCATCCAACGACGAATCCAAACGACAGACCGCAAGCTTACCACGGCGCCATTCGGGTCGTCAATTATTAGGACTATACACCAGAATATCACTTTAATTTTCAACAGAATATTGTAATTGCGTATTAATACCTATATGCAGACCACAAGAAATCAAAGTCGGCAGATGTTTCATGCATTAAAAATACTAAACCTTCATTTTGACGTGGGAAAATCCGCCATGGATACCCTTTTATCGCGAGGGCGATATACCGGACTTCAACCGGCTAAAACCCCACAGTGTTCCTCTCTACGCAAAGTGGCGCGACCATGGGCACTGATGGGTCAATGTACAACATTCCTCACGCTGCGCAATTGTAAGATAAATCAATTTGATATAAATTAATGTAATTTTCGTATAAAAATAATCATTATATAAATGAAAACAACATTCTTAGCCGTTAATCCAGACTACAAACAAAATAAATAATGTTCGGTTTGATTCGTTTAAATCCTGCATCGCGCAGGTTTTGATACTAAATTTATTTATTCGTAAGCATAGTCATATGATTGTGGTATTGCAGTTTTCATGAACGTTACATGTGCGGTAATTTTATTTTGTTTGTGCAGTTAAATATTTGTAAGTGTTATTCATATGTAAGTGTGCTTAATCTTTCACTTATTGTTTTTTTTATATTTAGGCAGACGGATACTTCAGTTGTGTAATTGGTTTATAATTTATACTTTCAGTGTATATTTAAAACATTCTCAGCACCACACACCAAAAACCTCACTATGGGGCTATTTTAAATAGATGTTTAACATGATGTACATGTTAGACGCTAGGAATGTAACAAGCTTCACAACGGCCTATGTAATTGCTTTGCCGCAATCTTTTTAATTACATGCTTTTTACTTTGAAAACTTCCGTCTGAACTGTGCGGAAAGGTACGGACACAGTTTCTGTGCAACCTGAAAACGTTTACGGGATAATTTTTGCGGTGCACCATGTGAGCGACCTAGCGTAGTTAGTAATTGTGTATAGAATACATGCCATTAGCGTATTCCGAAACTAGGCCGCCTGTTTTGTACGGCGCTCGCCGCTTCATTGCTCCGGAAATGCGATAGGTGCATTTAACGTAAATTTGTTACATTACAACGATACCTGCTTTAAAATTTATCCTAATTACATAAATCTAATTGGTTTAACGTTTTAAGCCAAAATTGAATTCAGGATTTTTAATTTACCTCGAGGATCAAACGAGGATTAAATATACGGTTCGAGTTTAAGTTAGGTAGATGCTATTACTCTGGCCTCAAACTGCTTGAATTTCTCTCTGAATTCAGATTTGGTACAGCATATAAATTTCATCCTTGAACATTTTTCCAATACGGGTAGTTCTGGACCATAATCCATTCCGTGGTAGTCTCCCAATGTACTATGTGATTAATTATTAGAATTAGGTATTTATTTGAACTTAAAATACACGTTGTTGTGATTTCATTCTCACATTATCATCAACAACTGGTGTCTACTTAGAGATGAGAACGTTTGGCCCATAAGCCACTGCGTTGGTCAAGTGCAGATTGGCAGACGTCAAATGCCTTTGATAAACTTATGGAGAACTTTCAGCGCGTAGGTATAGCCAATTAGGTAAAGGTTACTGCTTGGATTCGAACTTGAACCTATCTTTTTTTGCGACTAGTACGCTATTATAAGCTTATGTATACTGTATTATTTTAGCCTTGAAATACTAATTCATTTCTGAGTGACTTTGCGGTGACAGACAGACAAACGGTCGTTCAACGAAGTAATCGTCTGTTTCGTTTTTTTTGGGTTTTGGTTCACAGAACCTCAAAGGGAATTTGCGTAATTTGCATTTAGAGAGGAATTCTGTCTGTACGATAATCATTAAACGAGATAAGTGCAAAATGAATTAAAAATCGATTTCTACCTACGCACACGAAACTGAAAAGGTTTGAAAATATTTCTGAAAATGGCAAATTACTCAGTGGGCGTCTTGTGTGGGTAAATGTGTAGGCGTTGATGTGAATATCTCATTGACGCCTACACATGTAAAAGATTAAACGTTATATAAATTTATATTATTATTATGGTAGAATATTATGCCGGAGGCTCGCCTACGGCGGCACAAGCGCTGCATCTATTTCCGCCGCAAAGTAGCAATGTGATAATTGCTATGTTTCGGTTTGAAGGACATGGTTCGGCAGAAGACACAGAACAAGAGGCATTCCAACTTAGTCCTCAGGAGTAACGCATCCACATACTACTTCAGATAGGACTTCAGTCATAGTTGCGATTTCATGGACTGCAAACTACCACTAAACATCAGGTGACTTGCACACTCGTTTGCTTTTCTGTTAATATATAAAAATTATATGTATAATCCAGATAGAGTACGAATTTTTTTAAAGTATCTTATGTTTATAAAATATTTGATGATCTTTTGAAAGAGGTATTAAAGAGCCGTTTCTAATGGAGCCGTAAACTAAGAAAGCCTCGCTAAAGTTAAAGAAAGTGTGCTTAATTTGACTACAGGTACTAAACCACGAAGGTTGTGATTTAGTAGAGTACTATATTTATATATATACATAATATATATTACTCTTCGTATCAAATACTGGCGATTATTTACATAAAAAAATATGTTTATTGATGACGTCATTAAATTTTATGTAAAAGTTAGTCAAAGTTTTATTAATTACTCGTATTTTTACATCAATGCTGATAAGATTACCAACTGCATGTTGCATTTTGCGCCATAGAAGCTCCAAGAGAAATCGAGAATCGAGGATAGAAAAAGTAATCTCAAACAAAATAAGGTTAACATCAATGTTGTAGCCGTTGATGTAGTAACCGAATATCAAGATGTCTATCTCCTAACTTCAAATATCTTGAACGACTCGTAATTTATGTCGTTTCTGCCTACCTACGACGAACAAATGTCGATAGTGTTCCAGTATATTTAATTTGTCAAACGGAGTTTGGCGTTTTTATCTCGTTAAATGAAGCATTGTTTGGAGAGCGGGCGGGGTGGAAGAGGTTAAGGGTGGCCTCCTGTTTACATTACAGCTAGCTATTATAATATTATGATTTATTGCTCAATCGCTGCGCCGCCAGGCATAGCGGGCTTGTAATTTCACCTGAATTTTGTTAACGCGTTCTCCTACTTATACTCAGGAATTTGACTGACGCCGCTGCAAAGGAAAGGCTTTGATAAGCGCTGCTTTAACTCTTGTTGGATTAAAAATATGTAGCTTAATAATTAAAAGGACTTTCTAAAACAAATGTCGTCTTTTTGTGTTCACCTTGTTGGAAACAGCTGAACTCTGTTTTAACGGGACTTAACAACAGATTTAAAATAATGTAGATTACAAGAGATATTAAATTTGAAAAATATTAAATTTATTTTCAACTGATTTATTTCAAATATGTATATTTTTATGATGAATTATGAATACGATAAACACGTACGGATTTTAGAAAAACATTTTTACTTCCGCTATTTTCCCCCCTAAGTTATCATCTCCTAAAATCAAGCAAAAAGTAGAAATGTGTTGTTTTGTAATGCTTTAGCTATATTATTTGTTCCTGTTCTTATTTAAAATTGATTCTGTCAATCCTTTTACGAACTACATGTGACACTCTCACAGTTACAAAGTATTTTAAATAAAGAGTTTTTTTGATATACGAGAAATATTAAAACAAACAAAGGTCTTACTGAAACAAATTATGTAAATTATGTTTGTTCAGTCTGGTTCCAGTGTTGTCTTACGTTCGGATCATCGTTAGATCTCTGCATCCAACTTTAAAAAGACAGGTTAATTTTAGTCTGTAATAAGTTTTCAAACTATCCGAACTTATTTCAAATATAGACGATGCTATTTAGAAGTTGGAGGCGAGCATAAATAATCTCGCCGTCTGGCTGTCTCGCCAGGTATAAATCTCTGCATAAAATAAAATGTGATATCCAAGTGGGTCTTTTGAACTCCGGTTATAGGGGTTGTGCAACAATGCGTCAAATTGAGAGTGTAGAGTTAGAATGCAAATATAGTGACAGAGGAACGAGTGCATTCAGCGGGATCCCGCCCTCCTCCGGGCTACGAATACTCCGCTTTGAACCGTTCGTAAAGTGCTGGCGTGTACCCAGGGCTCAAGCGTACTATTAAATATAAGGACTGCAATTTGTTTTATGTATAAAGTGAATATTCGGCGGACGCTCTGCTAATTAGAAATCAACTTTGTGACACTGATATTACGCCTCTTTTTGTGATCAAGGTTTTTACTTTTCATATTATAGGGAATAGGTACCTACTCCAGATTACTTTTATTTAAGAAGGGATCAAGAGAAAGTATTCCGAAACATGAGTTGAAAGTTTCCAGCAAGATGTTATTTGCAAGACACTAGCAAGGTATTGGATCGGAGCACGTTGATGGAATTGCGTATCCGGGTACAAATCACGAAACATTCCAATTTCTCCGGTTAATTGAATCCTGTAGACCTTCATTAAGGAGGGCGGTGTAGAAAGCAAAAAAGAACTTTTATAGAAAGGAGATGCTGGAGTTGGAACAAAAACCGCAAATGGCCTTTGGGAGGTGGCGCAAATCGAATAATTACGTTGGCCGTGGCTCATGCTCCAACTTGGCTTTCACACTCCAAACATTGTCATTCCTTCATAAATCTTTGTGTTCAACTCGACGCTAGCTGAATATTAAATGTTTTACAACACTTAAGTAGAATCTTAACGAACTTTGCGCAAATAAAATGACGTCTACGAATGCCGTGCATTTGATATCTTGCCTTTAGGCGATCATAAGTTGCGTAAAGCGTACTATGGAGAATAACGGTGTTGTAAAGTTATTGAGTAAAATTAATGATATCCATTCATACGTTCGTGTAGTTGAATAAATTTCTTATTACAACGTAATAAATAACGTAATACGTCCTAGGATTTGAAGTACCTATTCGGAGTTTTGCAGCACCTTATATATTATTTAAATGGAATAACAGCCGTGATGGGATTAGTTCGAGATTTAGAAGAATTCCAATAAAAGGAGAGTAGTCGCGATAAGGGTGGCTTGGGCGGCGGCGGGCGACGGGGTGACCGGTCGGAATATGTTAATGTTGTGGATGCCTCACGAAAATTACCTATAAAGAAATATAGTAGTAAGCTCTTAGTTTTTACGGTTTGCGCATTACTATTAACTGTCATTTGAATAATTTGGTGGTTCATAACAGAATAAGCCTGAAAGCAGCGTCAGAGAAGGCAGATTTCAATGGTGGTAGAGTCTTATGTCGGAGGCTCTCCTGCGGCGGCACCACCGCCACACCCATTTCTACCGTAAAGCAGTGCTGCTTTTAAACACAGCAGTTATCACACTGCTGTGATAACTGCTGTGTTTCGGTTTGAAGGTTGTAGTTAGGCAGACGACACTGGACAGGAGGCTTTCCAACATAGTCCTCAGGAGTAGCAAAGCATCCACACACAACCTCAGGTGTGGATGTCCGTGGGCTGCAGAGACCATGAAAAAAAAAATTCACATACTCAAATTTTAAGTAAAAAAAATTGGTATGCTTGATCAAAATAGAATGTACGAACAAATTATAGATGGTACTAAGTTCTTTAAAAAAAACATAACCTAGTAGTTTTTTTTACAAATTTACCAAAATTTGATTTTTGGTAAATTTTAAAAACTGTAAATAAACTGGCCAACGAATTGTGTTACTTCAACTTTAAAAATTTGTTAACAAGTAGTCGTATATAGCTTGGCATAATAAAGTACATAAAAGTACACATCATAGATAAACAATCCCCTCTGACATGCGGTATTGTGCAGATATGTATCTAAGTTTTCTCTGTTCTGTTCCTGATGATCGGTTGCTCTGCACGAATGCTCCTGCTGAACGAAAAGGACCCCTATAGATCGTTTCAGATCTGTTCCAATGATTACAAAACACAGGTTAGAATCGAATAGTCTGAATAACGAATATTCAAATGAATTGTTCGATAGCAGCTCGTCGCGATTACAATCTCATGCTTTCGGTCTGAAACTCCTTTGGAATATCTGGTTTTTCAGTGCTTTAAATGTTGTATATACTTAAAATGAATTAGAAACGATTAAAGCTTTAACGGTGAAGAAAAATACTGTAAAGAAGCACCCCAACCCAAGGGTTCTTCAAAGCGCGAAGTTACATGGTGGTAGAGTCTAAGGGTAAAGGCAAAAGTCAAATGTGGTACTGCATTCTAACTTAGTCCTAAGGAGATGCAGCATATTTACGTACGATCTCGGATAGAGCTTCGGACCTGTTAAAGGTTGGATGTTCATAGACAGTAGTGACAACTTAACATCAAGCAGCCTGCATGCTAGTTTGCCACTCCTTCAATATAGAATAAACAAAAATCGCAGTGGTTAATTAAGGGTAAAGTTTCTATTACTGAAAATTAAATTCTTGCCAAGCAGTTAGAAACAGTTTAGTGTACATATTTGTTTAGGAAAAATATGATGTTCAAACAATCTTAAAAAAAGACATCTTGTCGTATTGTAGGAAATAAAGGCGCGTTGTGGACAAGTGGGAACTGTTAGGTTGTTGATAAACGTCTTTGAGAATATTAAGAACTCTTTTTCACCTTCTAATAGGCTTCTCACCTGATGTTAGGCGGGATGCAGCCTAAGATGTAGCACGGCTTCCTAGAAAATGACTATTCACTCTTGTCTTGAATAATTCCAAATTTAAAGTATCTGGAAAAACGAGACGGGAGAGAGTTTCACTCTTTAGCGGTCTGCAGTAGATACGAGTTATCGAAAGGCTTTGTTCACTCGGAGGGATAAAAAGTGATAACCCGCGGTACGTTTTGATGTCTGTAAAAACATTAAGGACTATTGGATATTCAGGATTACGAGAGATGTTGTCCTTTACAGTTTACACGATTTATGGAACATGAAATTAATTTAATTATCGTTCTACTTGTCCAAACTACGTCCTACTTGTCTAATTGTTACAAAATGGTTATACATAAAGAAGTGATTTTAAAGCTAGAGTGTAATAATTACATCATCCTTCTGTTCCAGATAGCAACTCTTTCTGTAACGGTACCGTTATTCAGACGAGCAAAGCGATTTTTTTTCTTCAAACAAAGGCTCCTTCAATGTGAATTTTTTGAAGCGAACGGCGCCACGGTGAAGAATTTATTTTCCTTTCCTAATAAAATTTTACTACCTTTTTTTTAAATAACTGGTAAGAAAAGTTACCGGTTAAAGAAGGTTCATCAAATTCTGATCATTACTTCAGATAGATGTCGTGCAAAAGATATCCCTTACACAACTTTTTTACCAAAACGACCTTTTTTAAGACATTTTTTTTAACCGGGTTCGTTTCTATTCAAAGCTTTATAATTTCTCTAAGGCGTTTTAATAATCTGTTCTTTGAAAGCCAGTCGACTTTTTTTAACTTCAAAAGGATCGTAGGTTCTTTTCGGTTGACATTTTCGTCAATTTATCATTACCGATTGTATTATTTATATCCCACATAAAAGCTTATATGTTAAAAAATTTAATACATTTTTGGACATTCAGTGTTTTATTAAGCAGATATGTATTGGTTGAAACGTTTTCTACTACTCCCTTTGATAAAAACAGTACAGTACCTCAGTACAATAAGCGATATTAGACCAATGCCTGCAAAGTTCGAAGTTCCACAGCCTAAAATAAGCTAGGAGCAATTTTCAGAAAAGATAAGTTAAATGAGTCGGCGGCTGACTAGGAATTAGCACGTAGTTAAGACAATTTTGTTTGAACAATGAGCTAGTGTATCAGTTATTGATCTGATCGTCACGCGCTCTTCCGGTTTTGAAAAACTAGTTCTAAAACTAGAAGAGAAAGTTCAGTAAATATTCGGCGATGAACTGTTAATAAAGCTCTTTTATTATTTGTTCCATGAGCGAAATTTAAGTAGTCGATCATCGCTTTATCGTCAACGGTGGTAGGTGCTGCTGCTTTGTATGGGAATATATTTTTAAGAGATATAGATTGAGTATATGGTCAGCGTCGTAAACTACGGCCTCAGCTCTTGTCATCTGTAAGAGGAAACCTGTCCTCAGCGGTGGAATAGTAATGTGTTAATACATACCATGACGGCGTTAATCTTGAAGTCCATGTGATTCTTCACCTCTGCCGCCAGTTCTCGCACCAGCAGCAGTCCGTCCTTGCGAGCCACTTCCACATTGTATTCTTTGTATTTCTGCACAAAAATGATTTAGGTTAAATAGGATTTAGACTAAAATCAAATGTTTTCCTTATAGTATATAGGTACATATAAGAGTACCTTGTGTTCTTTTATAATTGAATCTTTAATAAGTTGTGAATGTTTTTTGAATAGGTTTCAGAATGAAATATTACCTCTTCACTTAGGCGCACTTTAATTTTTTTTTTAACATTCGTTATCAGTATCACCGATCATTCTGAAAAAATATGTTTCTTGAATGTGAAAAGGTCTTTACACCCAATTAATATATTTGTATAAAATTAATTGTAGCCAATAGACTGTAATGGAATTTGACAAAATACAATGGAGCATGCAGACCACTCTTGATTTTTAATAGACACTAAGCCCAGACAGGATACAGTAGGTACATGGAACTTGGAATGCTTAGTGTGTGGAGTGTAAGACGTTTGATTTTTTTTAACAAGAGTCATAAATAAATTAAAAATGAGAATTCAACCCTATATTTTGTTTCTCTCGAATACATTTTGTTGATTTCAGTTGTGTGAACATAAAAATGAAAGATAATGCAGTCGAAAAAACATTATCCATATCAAATAGATTTGCAACAGTTATTCGGGCACAGTAAACCGTGTAATTTAATGCTTCCACGAGAACAGATAAACATTGGCAGGCGTGTAGCGCTCACATAATTTGCGAAAATGACAACAATCGTGTCGCATTCGCGCTACATTACGCGCTGAGTTATTGGACCCAACATGGCGGCGGAGACCTGTCAAATTTAAAAATGGAACGAACACGTCCGGAATTCGGCGGATGCTGGCTGCCAAATTATTGTTATTCGACGGAGGCACCCGCTCCAGCGCTGTTATTGAATTTTGGATTGTACCCGATGTCGCCTTTGTTGTGCTATCAAATCTAATGAGATATTTATATATAAGTTTATACATTACTCTGCGCCACCTTGCTATCATCCCATATTTTTACTATTTATATTACTTTAGATTATAACGGATTGTAAAAATAAAAACTCTGCAGTAGACGTTTAGAGTAATGTAGTCAAAAGTTGTGTTCAAGATTTTTTTATTCAACACAATACTGAAGCCATGTAGTGTTACATGTAGCATTTAATTACCGGGGGTAGTCATTTCCCTATAAACCGTATAATGATAATGGGATGTCGAAATTACACGTTGCCCTGCAAGGACCATGTACATTGTACAATGGCAGTAAAACTTTTTTACTGCAAAACAGTCGCTGTTCACCCAATAAAGTCCATTTTAAGTACACCTTTAATGTCGAGTGAATAATTGCGGCAAGAGTAGTTAGGTATGGGGTTGGCAAATTTAAGAAAAAATTCTGCCGCAGTTGCTACCCTTAGTCGTAGTAGTCAACCCTTTCACCAAAAACCGATCTTGACTGTCCAATTAAACCTAATAAAATAAATATTAAGACTTGTAATCTAAGAACTTACGAGTACGAAAGTACGAGTTATGACTGCTTACGAAAAGCCAAATCGAATTCAGTATAAACTAATCTTCTAACTGCACCCCTAGCAAAAACACGAGTCCCTACCGAGAACTAAAAATAGACGAAGGAGTATGGTTTCCATTGCTCGATTTGCTACTTGAAAACTTCCTTTGGCAGTGACAGTGATATTATAGGGAATAATACGAATTTCGTTTGGGGTTTTTCTAAACTGTTTAAACTCATTACTATTCAAACAAAAAAGAAAAATATAAATATAAACGACAAATTCATCGAAGAGACGATTCGATTACTATAAAATGTGATTTGATGAAGTTCACTCTACCTGTATATTTATCAATAAGTATAAACACATGCGTGCTAAATATCCATTGTGCGTAATAAGCCAATTGCGTGACAAAATTTTCGTAGGTGAGAATTAAATAGGGTACCTATTAATCATGTTACTTTTTTTCATTTTCTTCACAAATTGACCCGAATTATCAACTAAATTATAAGATTTATTAAAAACAAGAAATTGT
>DWKW01003079.1:0-10345 GCA_018250115.1 Doberes anticus
ACAGTCTACCGTAAGATACAAAATGACTACTTACTCAAAGTTACGGCCAGTAGTAGCCGGATACATGATGCCCAAGCGGAACTTCTTGTGCGGATCCACGACGAACACCACACGAGCAGTCAGCGGCATCCCGTCAGAGTCCAGCTCGTCCCTGTCCAGCATGCCGAACCGGAAGGACAAAAATCTGTCCTTGTCCGAAATTATCGGATACGGAAAGTCCTTGCCATTGTAACCTGAAAGTATTAAAAAAAGGTTTCAAGTCATTGCTGTTGAATGTTGAATAGTCTAGTGGTTTGAATTAGCCTCCCACTCTATCTGTTTAAAGTTCCTTAAAAGTGAGTCCCTCAATTTTAATGGTGACGTAAAACTCGTCGCGGAAATATGAACGTAAAGGTAAGACTGTCTGAACCCTTCTCACATATAAGCGGGAAGCCCTTCTCAGCCAGGGTTATAATGCATCTAAAACCAAAGCATGCAGAAAATACAGGATTAAAACTCCTCTGGACACGGCTGTTGCAACAGGCAATAAATAAATAAATACAAACACATACAATTAATGCATACATTGAGCATGTATGCATTAGTTTCTGAAGAACCTATTCTTCTTACAATTGCTAATTTTCTCACAAGGGACAATCCTTATCGACCTCGGCGGTTTGAGAAAACAACCAGCGAACGACAAACACTTCTAATGATAAAAATATTTATATATATAGATAAGAGTAATATCATTTGAACTACGATGGTGGTAGACTCTGTCTCGAAGGCTCGCCTGCGGCACACCGCCGCAACTCCTACTTCTGACGTGAAGCAATGTGAGAACTGCTGCGTTTTGGTTTGATTGGTGTGGTTAGGCTGGAGATCCTATCCAGTGTCTACTGTCATTCCAACTTAGTCCTCTGGAGTAGCAACGCATCTACACACATCCACCACCGCCACCTATCTATTCGTTCAAAAAATATACATAGAATATGCCTCTGAAAATATTTCGCTTAGTACTCCTCTTCATTTTATCAAAAATCCTTTTATGTTTACGCTGTCAACCTTTGGAATTCTCTCCCCATTCATATAAAACGAGGCAAATCACTTCCTTTTTTCAAAAATCTGGTCAGGCTGCATTATCTGGCACTTTGGTTCCTTTATGACTATGTAATTTAGATTATACATAAAGGTTGTTTGTGTTGTTTATGTTTAGCTTGAATACTTTTTAATTGTGTTCACAAACTGTTGTATCGATTTTAATATAAGTTTTATAGTTTAAAAAGCATATTCGACTTACACTTTTATAGTTACGACTGTTACGAGTTTGAACAACTGTTCGCTCTTGTTCAAACTATGACAGTATTTTGTGTAGAATTTAAGTACAGCTTAAACCCTCCACAGTATGCTCAGTCATATATCCAGGAGGTCAAATGGAATGGTTTTTATATCACTGTACATCTGTTTGTATGTTTGAACGGCAATCACACAAAAATACTGAATAGATTATAAGGAGACTTTCACAATTTGAAAGCATACCTAGACTCAAATACTGCTTTTAAATATGTAGGTCTGGTTCTTCTTGAGTCACTCACCAGAATTGAAGAACCAGAGATGCAGATTGTTTATTAACCATACCCACCAGCATAGGCTTTGATGTCTTCGATCCAATCAAAGTGAGAATCCACGCTGTCAATGGACAGAGCCACAACCTTCACATTCCGCTCCTTGAACTCTGGCATCAACTTAATCATTCAAGCAAGCTCTGTGGTACACACCGGAGTAAAGTCGGAAGGATGAGAAAACAATATGCCCCAACTGAAACATACATAACATGTCATATTTTTTGTAATTATAGTGATATCTAAATTTGACACGCATTACGGACTTGCTGTTCTTTTCATGATGAATATGTAATGGTCATAAAACTAATTTGTTTAAATTTAATAGGAACCTCACTTTATCTATTTGTGAAACTATTACTGATAAATCAAAG
The DNA here is from genome assembly GCA_018250115.1 of Doberes anticus. Lineage (NCBI taxonomy): Eukaryota > Metazoa > Arthropoda > Insecta > Lepidoptera > Hesperiidae > Doberes > Doberes anticus. The sequence continues at coordinate 1,976 of DWKW01003079.1, forward strand.
GAAGTATGTTGTTTGTATTTACAATCATAAAGAAAAGGTCGAATATAATAAATCCTTTATTGAATGCGTTTAGATTCAGTCAGACTCGATGCAAGGATATCCTACTTAGATCATAATGGGTGCAGATTGCCCCGCTCGCACGTCAGCGGCGTTGATTTGCTTACAAAGAGCCAATTGCTAGAGATCTGTGCAAATAGTCAGGATGTTTAAATTGAGAATGAACTTCCTGTGGTCTTGCATAATAAGACTACAAAGAGCAGAAAATTTTTCCATTGAATATTATTGTTGCAAAAATACTTTTGAAAGATCTAGAAGCGAATTTCATCCCACGATGAAGTGGAAGATTGATGCCTACTTATTCCAGAGTCATTTATGAGTAAAGGAGTTTCTTCTTGCTAAAGTGAATGATTGCTTTAAGATGTACCTACATTGAATAATAAATTTATTGTTAGAGTACCGAAGCATATGGGAAATCTTTCAATACAACTATGGCTATGTCAGGAAATAAGAAAAGTAGATGGTAGTATTGATTTCAAATTGAAATGACATGTTTTATTTTCTGTATTGGGACATTGTTGTAGATAGTTGAAATAAGAAAAAGGAAGGAATTATGTGCAAAATACAATTACAATGCTTAAAAGAAGGAGAGCAGCTAGAGAACATACTATATCAAATTCCTATGCTATGTGGAGCATATTGTTGTGCTGAAATTATCCCAAATGACATTGATACAAAAAGTACTGACAAGCAGTTTTTTAAATTAAAGGTATGTAGATAAACAATATTAGAACATTCAGAATGTACTACAATGAAGCAATGATGATAGTCCTATGTGAACCAGGTATGTCAGAAAAAATTTACATCACACATATTGGCCACTGAAAATATAGTGTAACAGGACCAGATTATTCATGCTTATCTTTATCAATGAATACACTATGGAGCAGGTTTGAGAAACAAGCTATAGGGCCATCTTTGAAGGTATGCAGGCCAGGGACTGTCGTAACTCGTTAGCAACTAATCAAGGGTCTGTTCAAGCTATTGAAACACCGTTAAAACACACCTATGCCAAGGAATGAATACTCAAATTGAATTATCTTCACATCTTTTCTGACTAAAGGTCAGCCTATTCTATAACATGTGAGGTGAAAACTAAATGATAAATATGCAAATTTCATCACTGAAATATGCAGTGATGGCATTTGAGCAATCTGATGCTGACTAGAAACTGTGTTGGATATTTCAACTAACACTAAAATTATTGCTTAAAACATCATAACATCTCAGGGAGAATATGTATTAATATTTATATATATTTGTGCTATTACAGCGAAACACATGAGGAATATTTCAAAATGATAAATTTGTAAAAATATATCTATGTTAGACATATATTTAAAAATCCAACCTTGACTAACACTAAAATTATATTTCAGGTTAAGTAGATCCTATCTAAGATTAAGGTCTTATGTCTATTAATGTTTATTTCTCGAAAGAGCCCAAAAACTTTCTCTTTTAGAGTAAAATATAGCAGAGCAATCAATGCTGGTTTAAAGAAGAAATACTCGTAAGATTATTTTAATGCTGATGGCTGAAGTTTTTACTTTTATTCAAGTTTATTTATTAGGAAATATAGCCTATGTTTAACACTAGCAAGAAGAAATGGTTTCAAAATACGTTAGGGTTGAAGGCGGTGGACTTATGTCGAAGGCTCACCTGCAGCACCACCGCTGCACCTATTTCTGTTGTAAAGCAGCAGTGTGAGAACTGCTGTGTTTTGGTTTGAAGGGTGTGGTAGGCCGAAGACACCAGACAAGAGACATTCGATCTTAGTCCTCATGACTAGCAGCGCATCCACATACAACCTCAGATAGGACTTTCATTCTACTTGAGGTTTGATGTGGATACGAACATCCATGGATATGGCTGCTGTAACCACATAACATCGGGTGGCCTGCATGCTCGTTTATTATTCTATTAGCAAAATATAAAATAAAAAGTTTTTTTAATTTGTTCATTAAATACGAGAGAGCTTTTAATTCCATATAATAAAAGCGTAGAAACCAGTTAATAATGATAAGAAATTAATAAAAGTACGAAAGAAACATAAAATAGGGTAGAAATATATAAAATTTAATAAAACAATGAAGGTATCAAGTAATTAGTGTAAAGAGATTAACGCAATTTATTACGATAGTTACTAGATAGAGCTTGCTGATGGCACTTATTTTTAAGAAATATGAACAATAAATTGATTAACAACTGAATGAAATTTAAACTTACGAATTGCCGAGCCAATCATGGAAATCTATTTCACCGCAGGTAGAATTTGCAGTAAAATCAGGAAATTCTTCGCCCAGAAGCAGCATTCTTGGGTTTCTTACTTTATATGTCGCCGCAATTTTTAAGCCGGAATATCTAACCTCGCCCGGTATGAAAAAAATCAAATACGACTTGAAAAAGGAATTTAATTTACTTTTTCACTTAAGTGCCACCGACTCCGAAGGCGCTTAGAGAAAGAATACAGCCCGTCCAGCCAGAACGTACCTATTTATTTATACGTCTTAGCCTGGAAGTTGAATCAGTAAATACTATTGCTTAATTTGTGCAGAGACAGAACTCAATCTTTCAGTTTATTGATTAATTGAAATTGCTTCTCATTGCTAGAAAACGGTGTTGCCAGCTTCTTTTTTTTACCCCTCGAATACTGTTTTTATTATTTTTTAATTTTATATGTATTATTAGTGATAAAACTTAAATAATTTCATTATTTAATATTTAATATTTTTACTTGGAATTAGTCATAACAACATAAGAATTTAACATAACATAAGAGCTAATTGTAATTTAAAATTCACTCACTAAGCATGCAATGTTTCATTGTTGAATAGTTTTATTCAACGATTCAACGATTTATTTAACCGATTTTACACATAGAAAGAACCTATTCTAGTGTACTAAATAATACAAATAGAAGTAATTGTTCCACACTGAAGTACTGTATAGCTCTGCTCAGGATGTCTTTACTCCCGTTGTTTCATGTATTATCCGAAGCGGACAGACTTCCTCGAGCTTGTCTGAGCCAGACTACCAGAATGGAGTCGCTAGAGTTTTATGTGCAGAATGAATGTGCAATACACGTATTAACGGAGGAAACAGCGGACGGAAATTCATTTCCTCCATGATGGTGAGATCGGGGCCGCACATCTTGACACCCTCAACACTTCTTATGCAAATTTTACCCACCTAGACAAAGAGCAGCGTTAAACAGTAGATTTTCCTAAGATAAATTTTTATGTTTTATAATCTGAACTGCAGGTGTCCAGTTTTAGTAGCCTGATCATCAGTCCCTCTAAATTAATCCATATAATATTCATTGTTGTATCTCAACAATTTGATCGATGTGCCCACGTAAACCAAATGATCAGATCATTGCCTGAACGTCATAGACTCGTAAAGTGCCTAGAGATACATAGTAATAATTTTGTACATTTTTCTGATCACGGATACCATGTATGATTTTTTCCTTAAAATTAGTGGAAAATCGTATTCCCATGGCTACATTACAGTAGCATTAGTACTAAGTTTAGGACATGATGATTCGGATGCAAGGATATTGTATCTATTTAAAATTAAAGTAAAATAATTGGATGAATGTTCATATTAACACTGCTTTGCGTAAAATAAATAGAACACTTCTGAGATTAACTGCCTTATTTCTGATTAAGTTATCAGAGAGCTGCCTACCTATTAGTAGCTTAGGTAAGTAGCTTTAAGAAGTTTGATTTTAGCATTTATAAAAAAAACATACAGAAAAAAATATGTTTTATAGTCTTAAAATATAATTTAAGTTTTTGTTTGATTTCTTGGTGAAATGTTCAACAAATAGATTATATAGGGATCAAATTTATAATTGTGGCATTTTCTATTTTTTTTATCTATAGTCCAATCAATGGCGTCACCGTCAAGGACCCAACCCGTAGTTTGCAGTTTGTAATTTTCTAGCTGAACTTTGAGTGTTAGGAGTACAGTTTTCAGTCTTTTTCTGGTTTAAAAAACCAATAAGGTAAGTAAAATCCATTTGTTAATCGTTAATGTATTATAATAAAGTAATATTATAATTGGTGTTCGAACCCGACACAAAATGGACGTCAAAGTGTATTGTGACGTGATTATGTAAAAAAAATGTTTTCTACTGCCGAATTCCGCCGTGGTAACTAAAATAAATTGCCATGATAGTGTCGTGGAGTTAAGAATTGTTAATTTACTATTTAAATATATAATACACCTTTGAAATATGATGCAAGAGCGTCATCTTAGACTTACAATCGGAAGTAATGAGTCGCGACAACCAAGTGGATATGAGAAGGCATGGTAAGGTGATCATTTACAGAAAAAGGTTAATAGCCATATCATCGTATTTTTTTAAATTCTGTACATTTTTACGAGTCTAATGGTCATTTTATTTATTTACATCCATTTTTCATTAAGGTCATTGCCCTTTTATACTCTAGTTATAAAAATTGAGAATGCCTTTTACGTATTGCTGTGTATTACTTTACTAAGCTTTAGCTTTTGTTTTTAATGTTTTGCTTATAATCAGAACTCATCCTTTTAAGAATGCTTATGAATGTGCCTGTCTGTTGTAGTGGTCATACAAGTTTATTTTAACAATTGAAGTGAACAAAATGAAGGATGATTACAATATCCACTAATAAATAGTATTCTAGTAACATAATGCACATATTGATATTAAATTATTGTTTTGATTGAAATTAATTTCTGTTCTAACATTAGATTTGTGGTAAAATTATTGCAAGACTATAATAATGTATACAATTATGTACACTTTTCAGAATAATGACAGTTTCTCCATGATCTGCATACAAGCATTATCTTATACACACGAATACAAATAGCTTACATTTTGTGGGTTTACTAATTACAGGATTATCAGTCTCCAATGTTTAATTAAAATCACTTGCTCTGCATTTAATTCTGCTTATTTTGTGCATTGCATTGTACCTATGTACATCAAAAATATTGTGTACTTTGCATTGTACCCATGTACATTTACAAAAATATTGTGTACTTAATTAGGTTAGCACATTAAAGTGCAATATTGACACAGGTATAATAAGCTGAATCACTAGCAGTGTTTAGTTATTTTGAAGCAATGTGCATATCAAGTATCATCTCTTAATGGTGAAGAATTGCATTTTGATGAAACACTGACTAATTTTATTTTTTAATACATCTATTAATCACATACAATATTGAGACTTTAACATACTACTAGAAGCACTAGCTGAAACAGTTATAGCAGTAACTTATTCACACTTTCACCTGAGACATAAGATACAGTGTGATTAAAATGTATAAATATTGTTATTGTATTCTAAATTAAGCTTTCATAAAATAATAATAAATTCTGCTTTAAAATGTTATATCTGTTTGTTAAACTTGGTCAAATATTAGATATTAAAACAATAGTAGATAATATTAAAACAAAACAAATTAATGTTGTTCTTTTGATTTGAATAATTGTATTGCAAAGATATGGTTTTTTATACTCCTTAAAGTTTAACATGGTAAAATAAAAAAATAAACTTTTCTCTGGTATTTCTTTAACATTTAGGTTTATTGTTTAGTTGAAATATTTAAAATAGTTAAAAAAGGAAAATGTGCATATAAAACATTTCGAAATTTGTACAGTGGTACTACTATTGAACATTAGAGTAGTAGATGCCTCTACATATTTTATAACAATAAAAAGTTTAAATTATCCTTAACCTACAAGTAGTTTCACATTTCTGCCATTATTAAAGCAGTCATATAATACATTAGAAATAAACATTATACTACACAAACTAAGCAACATTGTCATCATATTGTGAAACCTCAGGAAATGCATAAACGCTACATCAATTACTCCCAATAAAACCCCCTCATTGACACTCATTGCCTCGATTTACAGCCACGCAGTAGTATGAAATGACCTCGTGTTAGGATGTCGAGGGAGCTGGGATAGGTGTTAAATATTTCATCTATAACACTGACAGTAGCTGGCATGCTGTGCATTCTGCAAGACAAAATTTTAATGGCGTGCAATTATTTTTATTTCCTTTTCTTTTTTTTGCTTGGCTGTTTTATTTGTATTTATTTTTGTATCATTACAATTAATAAAATTCTGCACCGCATAGTGTTTTAATGTAAGTATGTTACTATTAGTAGATAGTATAAGTAGTGCCACCATTATTCAGATTGAATAGCGAGTGTATTTTAGAGCTTTCACATTTATTTGATACTTGTAATATTCTGTTTTTCAGATATCTCATTCCATTGAACGTGCTATGCGAAGCGTTGTTAATGACTATTTGAGTCAATACAGTTAGTTGTGTGTAGAAACATACTGTCAGAAAGAAATCAAATACAATAGAAGATGCAGACCATAAAGTGTGTTGTTGTGGGGGATGGAGCAGTGGGTAAAACCTGTCTGCTTATCAGCTACACTACCAACAAGTTTCCCTCGGAATATGTGCCTACAGTATTTGATAACTATGCTGTTACTGTCATGATTGGAGGAGAACCTTATACTCTGGGTCTCTTTGATACTGCTGGTGTGTATTTTTTTGGATCTTTAGTTTAATGAATTTGGATCTTTAGCTTTTTTCCTTATGATTTTGTTCTCTTAATTTTATGACAATGGTTTCAACAGGTCAGGAAGATTATGACAGACTGAGGCCTTTGAGTTATCCGCAAACAGATGTTTTCCTCGTCTGCTTCAGTGTGGTGAGTCCCAGTTCATTCGAAAATGTTAAGGAAAAGGTATGTATTTGATTATTACTGTTAAACTATACACCATAATACTAAGGTCTTATACATGTATAACTATAATGGGCCATGTCTGTCCATTGAAGATATTCTTGAAGAACCAACTAATACTGACCATTTAGTGGTCTGTTCATATAAAACAAGTTAGTTTTTTAATTCCTCTCTGTTAATCTTTTTGCTTACTTGTTCCTCAATCACACAAAAACTTCTGAATAGATTTTAATGAGACTTAAAAACATATTATTAGATTACCGTAGAAACAGAGAGCTTGTCCTCTTTGTAGTATGGGCCAGTCTTCAGTAAATTAAAAGGTAATATTGATTTTCACTCTTAAGCACTTACAGTTTAATGGGTGGAAGTCTAACATAATAAAGTCTAGTACATATAAATATTACAAACTACTAAGTCTGTGAGTAAAGTAAAACTGTTAATCATAAAGTTTTTGAAAATTACTTTTTAATCTTCATCGTCAATCCATTAGTGTCCCACTGCTGGGCATTGGTCTCCTGTCTGAGATGAGTGTGTTTAGTCCACTAGTCTTAGTCCACTACACTGGGCACGTGCAGATTGGCAGACTTAACATTTCGTTGAACACATTTTGAAGAAGTCTCAGGCATGTGGGTTTCCTCATGATGTTTTCCTTCATAATTATGAAAAGTAATTTCGAAATTTATAAGTGCATCCCTGGATTTGAATTCCGACCCACCGGAGCCTTAGGTTATGCAAAAAAAAAGTAATCAGCAGTAATAAATGTTTGTCTTATATTGTTTGTAGTGGGTACCGGAAATAACTCATCATCAACAAAAGACGCCGTTTCTGCTTGTGGGCACTCAGATAGATTTAAGAGATGATCCAGTCACTATGGAGAAGCTGGCTAAAATAAAACAAAAGCCTGTGTCTCTTGAACAGGGAGAGAAACTTGCTAAGGAACTGAAGGCCGTCAAGTATGTTGAGTGCTCTGCTCTCACTCAGGTATGAGAAATTTATTTTAAGAATCATGTCTTTCTTTGAGGCTGAGTCATTTCAATGGAAAAAACTGTTAGAATATGAAGTTTTTGTCTTGGCCTCAATATTGCGACACCTTTGGAGAAGCTTATGCATTGACAGTTTAATAAAAACTCACTTAAAATAAAGTAGCATAAATTCAGAAGAGGTTTGAATAAGGAACTGTCAAGCTTGGCTATGATCCTCAACCTCGTAGTCAGTGGACACATAGCATACTGGTAATGCTTCATAAGGAAGGTCATTCCACATCTTAGTTACCATAGACAAACAACTTGCAAACTAGACTAAGAAGGATAACATATTGTAATGGTGACATTCATCATCATCAACCCATTATCGTCCCACTGCTGGGCACGGGTCATCTCTCAGAGATGAGAGAGTATACGCCTTAGTCCACCACGCTGGCCAAGTGCGGATTGGCGGACTTCACATGCCTTTGAGAACGTTATGGAGTACTCTCAGGCATGCAGGTTTCCTCACGATGTTTTCCTTCACCGTTAAAGCGAGTGATAATTAATTAATAATACGCAC
>DWKW01003080.1:0-10345 GCA_018250115.1 Doberes anticus
GGACTATGGCCTATACTCTCTCATCTCTGAGAGAAGACCCGTGCCCAGCAGTGGGACAATAATGGGTTGATGATGATAATAGACTATACTACCATCAAAATACGATTAGTGCATTAATGATGTTTGACGTCATACACCGAAGACCATGGTTTATAAAAAGCTATATTTAAGCTAAAATATTCTTAATATTAAACATTATGACCCTACTAAAATACATACATCAATTACCAGCATATCCTGCGATTCCTACAATGATTCTTAAAAGAAATGTGACTGAGACCTTAGTCGCAAAAATACTTACTGAATTTAGGGCCCATTAGGGCAATTATTTTTTTCTACTACTTCGATGGAATTTGCACCGGGACCCATGAGAGAAGGTCTGAGACAATCGTATTGAAATCGATACAAAAAGTGAGCGAGAGCATGTGAACTAAGACGAAGTAACGGCGAGTGATGCGCTGCGCGGAATGCTATTCGTTTTTTTTTTTTTTTAATATTGATGACTCCGATTAAAATCGGACGCCTATTCACTTTCAAGTCACCTGCATACCTGTGACACCTTGCGTAATGGAGTTTCTATGTACAGGTAAACACGATTTTCACTTGTGATGTCACTGTTATTTTTAATAATCAGGAACGGAGACGTAGTCGTTTAATATTTGTGCGATATAAGTTAATGTATGTAAAACAGTGATAGTCTAGTGGTCAAGAACCTCGACCTCAGGCTCCGGTGGGTCGAGGTTCAAATCATGGCACGTACCTCTTAATATCGAAACTGTTATTTATAATTGTTTCTAAAATTACGAGATGAATCCCGTGCCCAGAAGTGGGACAACAATGGGTTGATGATGATTAATGTAATTGCATACAATTAAAAATTAATTATCATTACCATTAATGGTGGCAGAAAGCGTCATGAGGAAACCTGCACACCTGAGAGTTCTCCATAATGTTCTCAAAGGCATATGAAGTCCGTCAATCCGCACTCGGCCAGCGTGGTGGACAATTATCCGTTCCGATCTCCGAGAGGAGATCAGTGCCGAACAGACAATAATGGGTCGACGATAAAGATCAAATCAGTTCAAAATTATTAACGCTAACATTTTTTTTTAACCTACTGCCTCATTTTTACGAAATTTTTCATCTAAGATACCGTGTAACAATATTGTATTACTGTTTTTATTATTGTAAATTTATAGAAATAAACTTCTCAAAATTATTGTTCGCGGTAGAATGCAGGCATCGATTTACATAATAGGGCACTATTTTCTATAGTAACTTCAGGACAATACAATGGAGCTATAATGTCGTTTGTTTATAAATAGCCATGGGCAAGAATTCATTCGCGTATTTGTATTAGACGCAAGTTCTGAGAAGACGCGGACGTTTATGTGTTATACGTGAAGCAACTAGTTGACACGCGGAAAAAATATATCGCGTAGTGTACCACCTCCAGGCTAGTTCGTTTTCGAATAGATCTATGTTAAAATTTCATCAGAAAGCATTTTAACATGACAGTGTTACTTACCGTTTATATTTACCGTATTTTAACATGGATGTGACAGTTTCGTTGATGTTCACCGTATTTTAACATGGAAGTGTTGCGTACCGTTGATACTTACCGATTTTATTTTACTACGCCATGTCATGGATAACATGTCATAACATGGATAATGTTGGAACCATGTGAATATTGATTAACCTAGAAAATGTTGCAACCATCTTATATCTATTTAATAAGAGTAATTAATAATACTTTAATACTATCGAACTGTTATTTTTACTGTACTCGTATTCAATTTTTTATTTATTTCGATTAAACACTTACGAGTTTTGATAAGATCGACCAGTGTGTTCATCAAAAGTCTTCGACTTCTGATTAGGTTGAACTCCTATTGATATTCAACTCCTTATACAGCCATAGTTAAGCATTCGCAATAGTGCAAAAACGACGTCGGACTCCAATGAATAACAACCATCTGAGTGCTGATCCTAAAATAAGTAAAACAATCTAAATGCAGACCATAAAGGGACTTTAACCCTACAATATCGTATTCTATAAGCATACGATACAAGTGATCGTGCGCGTGCGTTGAATTCCTTACCGGTTTCACAGAATAACATTTGAACGCTGCAGATTTACATATACGGTTCACATTGATCTTATTACGTCGACATAAAGATTAAGTTTCAGTATTTTATTGCTTCTACATTTGTCAATCGGTGAGAGATGACCAATCCGCTTACGGTGCCTAGAAATTCTAGCCAATGGCGTAAGAAGGGCGCGGAATTTCAACCCGTAAGAAAAGTTTTAGTCAAAGCTATCTTGTAAGGTGTCCTATTGAGACAGCCGGGCTCCGGCCGTTCACTGCATACCAACATTTACATATTTCAAATGTGCTAGTATAAGACTAGAATTACTTATTTAGCAAAGACTGATTATTGTACACTGGTCTAGTCATATTTAATTCTAAATGTGAAGTGACTTGCAGAACTATAATTAACTATGGTGAGACAACTTACGACATGCTCTGTGCTAGTAATACCAATGAACAATCGTATAGAAATGTTCTTTGTAAGGGAAAATGTTCAATCTAAAAGGCAGAAAGATATTTTTTTATGTCTGAATTAAGCTATGTAGTTGCTTGGATTATTACTATTTACCTTGCAATAAATTATTGTTTCCACGTGTTTTACAATTTTCGACATATTCCAATATACTCAGCCGAGAGAGCTGATAAAGCTACAGCAGAAAACTTCATAATGAAGTTTAAACGCAAAATTTTCGATAGTAAACTTCAATAAAAAGGTACCTTACTACCATATTTTATGAGCTTATGAGTTATCCAATCACTTTTAATGATATTGTCCAAATTTTAGTGTCCGGTAATATAAATATTTGTCGAGTTCAGTATCACATGCAATTAAAAAGTTGATTGAATTTTTCTGAAGAATGTACTTAAACGTTAAATGACTGAACGACTCGTATAATTTCCGATGAGGCCCATGGACGCTGGTCGGTAACTAAAACAATCAGCACAGTCATCGATTTACCGTATTGAGATATCCGTGATAAAGTCAGTATTTAATACTGAAACAGAACTGCGAATAATACCTTGGAAAAGCTAATTGCTAAAGAATAAGACTTCAAAGTGCTCGGAGCGTTTCGGAAATAATATTTTTAAAGCAGCTGAAGCACAATCAAAGTTTTATACTGTAAAACCAATTTGAATAATAATTGCAGAAATTTTTATTAAAGCAAATAATCCGGTTCGTGTCCGGTCAAGCTTGACGTCTTTTCATTGTCCGCGAGTAAATGCACTAAAGAAAGTGATCCAGTATTTATTTCTTCATAGAAAGATGTACGCGAGTGAAATACAATTTTAATTATATTATTCTATAATCCATTCGCATCGTGATGTAATACATGTAAAAGAGTTACATAAACTTTATTTCGGCTCAACCTCTTTTATTTCTAGAAATATACTTCGTTAAATCTTCTATTAACATCCTGTCACGACTTGTTGTTCATTGAAATAAATAAAAACAAGAGCAGTATATCGCCAATTTCTCTAACTTGAACCAGATGTTGGTTGCGTGCGCCCTCTCGGTCTCACAAGATTACAGTGCGTTGGCTCCTATTCACGATGTCTTCCCCAGGATATATGAATGAAAGTGCAGTGTTGCAGTGAATTCATTAAGTGAACGTGTTTTCAAAGCGTCAAGCTCGGAAGTTATTAAATATTAAACCAATGGAGCGGATATCCGTACATCTCTATTAACGGACCGGACAGAAATGTGTGTCTTCTTACTTTCCTATCCACAATTCGACGGTTCTGTGTTACATGTGCTTTCATTTTTTCTCGTCAAGTTTCCGTTACAGGGTTTCGATAAATATTAAAAGTAAGATACCTTTATTTAACTTTAATTGGGAACTTAATTGAGTTGATCGACAAGTATCACGAAATTATGAGTTATCTGAATATTATATACACTTAGACTTTGTTTCATTTCAAAATATTTTATTTTTAAATATTATTTTTTCATTCCCAAGTAAGTAGTACCCAACAAGAAACAATGTAGAGCGGTAGAGCTAAAAAAACTCTCAGTTTAAACGAACGTAAAAGCTAATCGATATTTATTGCGCGGGACGACAACATAATACGAATAGGTACTTTTACCGAGCAAAAAGTTAGTGCATCTCTGAAAATGGTCGCCGGGGCAAGATGGCAGCGGCGTTTCCCACGCACGAGCAATGGGAACGGGCGTGTGGCGCATGTCGCCAGCACATGTTCCGAGTTTACGCGGGAAAACTCGCTGCGGGTGCTGTAATGTTTTATATAAATTTTTGTATCGAAGATAAATAAACGGGTGCCATAATAAACAAGCATGCCTTATAAAGTTTATCTTTTGTTCTGCGTGCAACATGTGAACTTCGGATGTCTAAATCAACTACCGTTGATCCGCCACTCGAAAAAACTGGTCTTAATCTCGAGTAGCTTTCTGTTAGTTACATTTTAATACTTGTCAGTAACAAGTAGTTTGATTGTGGCTAAGTTTTATGTAGAAGTCTTGCCTGCGGCGGAACTACTGCTTCACCTATTTGTGCCGTGAAGCAGCAGTACCCGCACTGTAGGATTTCGGTATGAATGGTGTGGTTAGGCAGACTTTACTGGACAGGTGGAATTCTTTTTTAACAATAAACTAAACTGGCTGTCGATATTCACAGCGATGCCTTAACGTCAGGATGAACATGTAAGCAATTATGGGAACACAATTGTATATTAATTTCAGGCCTAGTATTTTTGAGTTTACAGTTTATAGTCTAGCGATAGTCAAACGGCCGTACGTAAACATTTGCCCGACTCAATCGTGAAGGACGCATAACATTTGCAATTTTTTTTAAGCTCTATTGTCTACGTAACAAGACATGGTAACAAAACAAAAACTTCTGCCTTGTGGTATACCAGCCAATGCGTTATAAACCATGATCAATAATAAAATACAGAACTGTACTACGTATTGATTCATGTAAATATTTTAAACATAATTTTTATGGTGGTAGAGGGCACGTCAAGGGCACGCATGCGGCGGCACCACAGGCACACCTATTTCTGTCGTAAAACAGCAATGTGAAAGCAACAATGTTTAGTTGGGCAGTATACACTGGAGGTATTCCACAAAGTCCTCAGGGTTAGTGACGCGTCCACAATCGAACTCAAATAAAACTTCCGTCCGAGTTGACGTTGGATGAGCATGTCCATGGGCTGCAGCGACTACTCAATATCACGTAGTCTGCATTTTCGTTTACTCCTTCTGCTACTCCTTTACAAGAAAAAAAAGACAAGCTATACCAGCTACGTTAAGCGGTTTTACCCGCGTTAAGATTATTTCATGAAATCCTCTTTGACCACATGTCGAAAAAGTAGCACTATTTATATTGTCTATATGAATAACACATTTAATGCATCAAACAGAAAAAAAATCACAAAATCCTGAATATTTGAGGTCCACACTCCCGCCAACTACGATGTGATGTTTCGCTTATATTTATAAGTATAGATAATTCACACATGTATAATTGTGTATACATAAATATATGAAAAATACATATGTACAATACAATGATACTACAGTTTTTCTAATAAATTTATTCTTTAAATCCGAGACAAGTGTCTCAATAATAAGGTATGTTTCCGCAATAAAAAGATAAGTACTGAATGCTAAACCAGTTAGTAAACATTCCAAGAGCACTAAACATGAGCTAACAGACATCAAGAGATATCAGTCGCCGAATAGCTCGCGAGATCTTAATCCGGCTCGGGCATCGAACTGACACCGTTACGAACATCCCGTCACAACCTGTTTTCGTCCATTACTCCTCGTCGAGAATCGACACAAGATTTTATGCAACAAGACATATCTAGAACATATCAAAGTTCTCGCCGACTGATAGGTAACTTCCGATGGATGTCTACTGGCGGTCTTGGCACAGCGACCAATAGCCATCCAGCCATCCACTACCATCCTCAAATACTATTGGTGGTTGAGTAGCTGCGAGCATTCCTCTCTTAGAAAATCCGAAAAATGGTCGTTATTGTTCTAATAATCTTTTTAAGCCTAGTGGTTAAGAATGTCGTCCGCTCGCACCACTCAAAATTATGTGTGAATTATAAATTTTTGAAAAAATCTTGCTTTGTCGGTGAAGGAAAACATAATGAGGAAACCAGCATGCCTGCGAGTTCTCCGTAATGTTCTAAAAGGTATCCGCACTTGGCCAGCGTGGTGGACTATGGCCTTACAACTCTCATCTCTGAGAAGACACCCGTGCCCAGCAGTGCGACGATAATGGGTTGATAGTAATCTTTTTAAAGTCTAAAATTACCTTATTTTTTACCTTTTTGGTATCTGATTTCGATTCATGCTTTTTAAGTAGGAACTTGATTAAAATCCTTACATTATATTTAAACCAAAACGTCAAAAAATATATACCAGTAAGCACTTATGTAAACAATGTATAAATAGTGGTACTTACATTTAATTTGACCAATAGAAACTATTTTACATTTTAAGCTGTTGTTACACTTTACAATGAATTCGTCATTGTGACACTGAAAATCAACCTACTTACATACCTACGTGCTATCGTTCTGAAACTTCCAATCTTTAAAGTGTGCAATCATCCCTCAGTGTGCTGAACGTTAAAGAACGGCAAAGAATGGCGGATACGATGTTTGCCAGGAAATTAGCCCAGGAACAGAGGAAGTAATTACAGGCAGAATTGGTTTCTGATCTAGCTAGGGCAATTTAATCTTGACGGTGGACGACTTCTTAAACCTTCTCTGAGAGAAGATCTTTACGCAATAGTCGGACAATAATGGGTTGATAACTCGTTGTCACTTACCTCACTGTTTGTTTGATGTAATTTCGTTGCCATCAATTAAAAAAACTCAGTTTAAAAAAAAGTTCAATATACAAATACGGCTCTCTCAAAATTTTATAATAGTATAGATTTAAATTCTTGAGAAGCGTTCATTAAGTAACCAGTTTTGTTTATCGCAGGAATATAAAATTTCTTAACGTTCGATGCGGGATTAAAGACTCGTAATTACGCAAATTCTGTTTCTAATTTATAACACATTACCATAATGCAGTTGGGTATGTGTCACATTTTTCCTTTAGCTGGAGAATATTATGTACGTCATTAGGAATCCAACAGATAGGAATAGAAACACAAAAGCACGCGTACTTATGCTTTGTAATGCTCTTAATTACAATGAATTTGTAGTACTTTGACATAATTATCATAAGTCTAAAATTTCCATAAACATTTAGCTCTGTATTAAATCTGTAATACGTATTTTTGTATATTCGTTTAACGTTTAGATTTTTTTTTAAATGTATATCACCTTAACATGCGCGTGTAAGGGAATTTCAACACGTATTTATATGAAAGAACATTTAAAATGATTACTACGGACAGCTGCTGCATTAGGTCAATTGGCACTGACCCTAATATTACAACCCGGACAAGTTCAGAAGTCACTACAAGATTCAAGTAACTTGTAAATGGTAAAGACTTTTAAAATCAACGTGTTATAAATATTGTATAACCGGCCGAGTCAAAGAGTTCTTTTAAGATGCTAAGGTGGTTGTAAAGGGGGTCACCTCTTATAGTCGCCTAACATCACGGCTACATTAAGCCCCGGCCAGATACATCTACAGACGACTATTACTGTTATTAGTAGTCCCCGAGATATAACATGCGGGCAACCACGTGTTCGGTTTTTATTTCACGAACCCGGCGCTGGTGTCAAACCCATGTGAAGAATGTTTTTTCAACAATATCCGCTTCAAAATGGTATGCACACTCGAAATACTTATAATTTTTTGTGAAATGGTTGGGCTTCGAGTATGCATATAAAATTTACGAGATGTATAAAACGAACATTTCACTTGTGCAGGAATTAATAAGTTTCATAGAATGTTTATAAATCAACAACGTCTGGAGATCATACCAAATGACATTGGCAACTTGTTCATAATTTAAAAAAACATCAAATATACATATTTTGATATTCTTCTTAATTTTACCGGATTTCATTCGGCTCGAAATAATAAAGGTTTTTCCAAACTTTCGTCCTAGTTGAGGTTTGAAGTGGATGTCCATGTGCTGCAGTGACCACTTAACATCAGGTGGTCTGCATGCTCGTTTGCTATTCAATTCACATTAAAAAAAATGTGTACATATCGTTCATAATATCATATGTTCATGTGCTTTAGAAAAAAAGCGACCTATCTGAAAAGCCATTAAGTATTTCATATTAAAACCTACACGTACCTCACACAACTGTATACCTCGAGTCGCAATACCCATTAAACCAGCATAGAAAATAAAGCAATGAATTCACAAGTTCATTGTGTAGTTCACAAAATATTTGATAGGTAATTTATTTTTTGTCCTCCGAGGAACGTTAGTTGAAGTAAAGTTGAATAATGGCGTAGCAATCATAGTAATATAGTATGTATTGGGTTCCGTAACTCAAAAAGTCAAAACTATTATCGTTTCTTTGTTCGTCCGTCTTTAAGTATGTTCGTCAAAGCCTTTTAACTTGATAATATATTTGTGGTTAATATAATATTTCAGTATCGGCTTAACCAACGGCTTATGGGGTTATACAAAAGTGACTATTATTGTCATATATTATTTTAATAGTAGTATCTACACGTACAATTGTAGTGTTTTTGTAATCAGGAATATTGTCCATATTTTTTTAATTTTGATTATTAACTTTAAGATTTGTAACTTAAATTTTTGATTGTTAATTTAACATTCATGATTATTTCATTTGTTTTATGTTTATTACAGTTTTTAAAACAACATAATAGTAAACGAGCGTGCAGGCCACCTGATGATAAGTGGTTACTACAACCCATGGACATCCACATCAAACCTCAACTAGGACGGAAGTCTTATCTGAGGTTTTGCGTGTATGAATTGCTACTCTTAAGGACTAAGTTGGAATGCCTCCTGTCCAGTGTCTTCTGCCGAAACAAACCCTTCAAACCGAAATACAACAGTTCTCAGACTAATGCTTAACGGCAAAAATAGATGCTGCGGTGGTGCCGCTGCAGGCGAGCCTATACCACACGACTCTACATAAGACTCTACCACAATAGTTTTCATGTCTGAATTTGTATTTAATATTCATCGTATCGTATTAGTGTAAGGGAATAAAAAAAATAGTATTACAAGCAAATCTGGTCTCTTGTCATGCCAAAGGAGTCTTATAATAATAATAATAAAATGTAAATAAATAAAAACTTAACATATCCTCAGATTGGTTTTCTCATACTTACGCACTTCTTAGTGGATAAAATAGGACTATGTATATGAGAGCAAGAAAATGTTACTGTTACAATTGTTGCGCGTACCGACATCACGTAATTTATTTGATTTCAATTCATGACTCACTTCTATACCTATTTTATAAATATAATATATGAGTAGAAGCTACCAGTGTTCTAGGAGTGAGGAGTTACGTATAAACGATAAGAAATAATCTGTTTTTGTATCGAGTGGTATGGTTTTGTAGACCTTCTTTAGGTATGTTAACAAATAAGTAAAAAGCGTATTTATATAAGTACCTGAACGTAATATAAAATATATTATTCATAAAAAAATATGAATGGTCAACAGTGGAATATATACATTTTGAATCATATATTCAAATATCGTTACGGCATATCCTCAATATTCTAGTGATTCAATCCAGATTTAACTGATTCGATCGGGATGCACTAAACTAATGATGAATGTGTCAATGTTTGAATCATCAGCTGCTCAATTGAAATCATTCATGATGGGACGACGTCAGCAATTTGCGTTCAAGTGCTCTTATTTATTTAATTTCTGTAGCCATCTGAACAAATCAGCTGACACACAGCTTTAAGATGTCATACTGTTTAATTTAAATAGGTATTTAAACGAAATTTTACTGTTCTTTTAATCTCAGCACTTCGTCAAATGTTCTTAACAAGTTTAACGTGTTTTAAACATTGTTTTCGGTAAAGGAAAACATCGTGAGGGAACCTGCATGCCTAAGAGTTCTCCGAAATGTTCTCAATGTGAAGTTCGCTAATCCGAACTTAGTCAGCGTGATAGATTATGGGATAATCCTGAGAGGTGATGCCCGGCAGTTGAATAATAGTGTTTCGGTGACTATATTGAATTCGTAAAAAATACTTAGTCAAATATGCAAAAAAGATTTGATGGTGGTAGAGTCTTATGTCAAAGACTCGCCTGCGGCGGCACCATCGCTACACCTATTTCTGCCGTAAAGCA
>DWKW01003081.1:0-10345 GCA_018250115.1 Doberes anticus
CGGTAGATTCCTCGGGCAGGGGGCGATGCCCCGATACCGATCTCCCACACCCAGAGTGTGAGAAGAAATCAAGAACGCGAACGTGATCACTTGCTACTTCGTTCGTAAATAAAGAAGTTCTCCATGATGTTTTCAAAGACATGTGAAAAGAAGACCCGTGCCCAGCTGTGGGACATTAACGGGTTAATAATGATTTGTTATATACGGGCTGCGGTAACCATTTAACATCTGCTGGCCCTCATGCTCGTATCCTATATACGGGGATACAAGAAAAAACTTTGTTCTCTTAATTACGATTGATGACACAGTAATAGCTTATTATAAGAGAATTCACTGTCGCACATTACTCGTATAAAACTAATTACTCAAAACATTACTACATAGCATAAACGAATGTAACGACGTTAATCATTTGCCTACTCTACATGTTGTGTTTTTTGTGGTGTTTTGTCAAAATGGAGGTAAAATTTTCATTCGCTTTATATATGTACAGTTGTTCTCAATGCTTTCATGCATTTTAACTTTACTAAAATACGTAATATGGGGCTCCATTTATATTTTTCGTTAATATAACGATTATATGTTATTTTTGTCTCGTCTGCATTAAATGCTGTTATAGTGGAGTCTGCCTGCCTGCCTTCAGACCGGGAAAATCAGGACTGCTTCTTTACAGCAGAAAACAGCAGAGCGTTGGCCAAAATATTAGAGTATTTAGCTTTACAGTTTAGGTTCCGAAAACTGTATAAAATTTATTAAAAACTAGTTTAATGTGGGTACAAAATATGTAAATTACGTTGTAACTACAGAGACCTTGCAGTTTTGATCCTTAGTTTGCTATTATAAATTTTAATTAAATCATTCAGAGTTAATATTTTATTCAACGATCGGGTTGTTCCATAAATTAAATCACACACACACAAATACACTACCACCAGCGTGATTGCGTGGCCACATGGTTGTGGTCTATGTTCTTATTTTCGATTTAGAGAAGATCCGGGCCCAGCAGTGGGATAGTAATAGATTTTTGGTGACGGCAGTAGTGGTACGGTGGAAACAGCAGCAACGGTGCCGCCGTTGTCGAGCTCAACCAGAACACTCCACCACATCTCAAAAACATAATACATACCAAAATTTACCTAAATAGCTGTATTAAATTGTTTGATTCAGAGCTATTCTTTTTTAATCAAAAAATTGATTGGCCGTCTATATCTTATTTACGAGATACGTTAATATAATCAAACCTTATCCGTACCTTCATGATAATGTAATGTTTGTACAATTCCATTTTCCGGGTGTCTGGCGGCTCAACTAAGAATTTACCTCGATCACATAAGAAAAAGCTGTAACCTAAGCGAAGGTTACAAACTTGACCTGTACAATAAACTTTTACTAGTAAATAAATGAAATACTTGGCAGTCACGTTTCACGTCTATATTTATGTCCAAGGTAAAAAATCAGTTTTAAGGTTAAGTCCTGAATACAACTAAAGTGCATTGTCTACGTTTTATGTTTACTTATGCCTTTTTTATGGAAAATATGTATCAAGGTAAGTAGTTCTTTAGTAATTAAAATATCATATAAAATTTAATACGTTACTAATATTTGATTACATTTACATTATTTTACATACATTTTCAACGGGTATAAACAAAAAATAATAATTTTATTTGTTTTTGTTTGTGGTTCAATTTAATAACAGGAAGTATTGAACTCTTCTGTCATTTGCGATAAGTTGGTCCTATTCCGAATATCAGCTTTAGATATGCTAAATATATAATTTAACAATTATTTGATTCGATGAAACGCATATAAAACTTATGGCCCGCATACATTGATTTACCGGTAAACAAAAATCATTCTAAGCCATGCTATTGTACAGAAAATAAGAGTAGGTCAAAAAGAGCAAATAACGATTCGTGAGCATAACAGTACCCGGTGACTCGAACCAAACTGCAGATGAACCTTACCTTATTAATTATTGGTTCCGCATATATTATGTTCTATATAAAACAATATCAAGCAGGTATTTAATAAATATCTAGTTTGACGAGTTAGGTCCGACCCGTTTTAAATAATTCTTTGATAATATGACAAAAAACTGTCGTCGAATAAATTATATCAGGAATAAAGAAAAAAGAAAAAACCAAAATACATCCTTTTAAACACACTCACCGATGTTTTAAATACGTTGTTGAATACTAAAAAAATCTGATTCGAGCTTCAAAGGTGACCACTGTTTTTGTTGATTTGCTTTTGTTTAATAACAATAAAAATGATCGCGTAAGAATTCACGTCTATCGCGCGACGCTGATTGGCCGTTACTGGATATAATTGCGTACGCGCACGGTATTCCTTTCGGTGTTCCGTTCTGATAAAATATAATGAATATAAGTATATTACGTACCGTAGAGATGTTTGTGCGGACTCGTGATATAAACTCTAATTGCATGGATTTTAGAATAGAAATTGATTGAAATCTTTACTGAATTTCAAGTGTGATGAAACAACATGATACTGTTGTAAATTGTATTATTTTTATGATTAGCAATTTGTGTCTTTACATGTCAAATTTTATTGGCCTTGTTCGCACTCCGGACAAACCTAACCTAGACAAAATTTTATGTATCAAAAAACATAAAACAAAATTTTGCGTGCTGATAGTGCGTGTTAAGCGAAATGTAATTTACATTACGGTTTGTATAAAAACGTTTAAATAGGTTTCACCAGTTATAAGTATCTTTTTAATCTATTACTTAAAAGTAAATTGACACGGAAATCCACACCCAATCTGAAATCATCATCATCATCAACCCATTATCGTCCCACTGCTGGACACGGGACTTCTCTCAGAGATGAGAGAGTTTAGGCCATAGTCCACCATGCTGTCCAAATGCGGATTGGCGGACTTCACATGCCTTTGAGATCTTTATGGAGAACTCTCAGTCATTCAGGTTTCCTCACGATGTTTTCCTTCACACCGTTAAAGCGATTGATAATTAATTCGTAATACGCACATAATTTCGAAAATTTTGAATAGACAATATTTTTAGAAATAGAGGTGCGTGCCGGGATTTGAACTACGTTGGGTTCGGAACGTTGTACGTGCATGCGTTGCTAGTTTTGCCACTACTGAGGAGTAAGTTGGAACGCTTCCCGTCCTGTTTATTCGGCTTAACTATGACTTCAAAACGCAGCAGTGCAGTAGGTTAATGGAGTGATGATGCTTTAAGTAGATAGCTGCAGTGTTGCCGCTACTGACGAGCTCCTGACATAAAACTACTACTATCCAATTGTATCTTGTATATTTAAATCGTTATTTTATTTTCGAAGTAACTTACTTCTCTTGCGAATCAAATAAAATATTTTTCCTCAATAAACGCAACGAAAGCTCCATCAATGGCGTTTGCAACAACCTGAAATAATCTGAGTCTGCGTATCGGGAAAATATTATTTCTGTATTTCTCGCATTTTTTTGTTAATAAAATAAACGATCTCTAGTAAAAAATCATTTCAGGAAAAAGCCGCCGGAAACGTTTGAATCGAGCAAAAAAAACTCCTTACACAAATTGTCTGAAAACGTTGAGATATTCGTATATAAAAATAAGCCTGATTTAAATTTTGGTTTCCTATTATGAATCGTCTGAATGCAATCCAAAAAATAGAAAAATGTTTATTTCATAATTATGATAAAATTCATAAGTTATCTTCATAGATTAAAGTAAAATTTCAAGTACTATTTATAGATTTTGAGGACCCTCTAGGTAATAGTTAAAATCTCTTGGTCAAAGGGAAAAATAGCGGTTTAAAAAAATTGTCAACACTCCTTTCAATTTAAATTATAAGTATTATTCAAATTAAAGTGAGTGATAGCCTAGTGGTTAAGAATCTCGACCCGCTCCGGTGGGTCGAGGTTCAAATTCCGGCACTCTACTCTATTTCTTGAAATATTATCTGTACTAAACTATCGAAATAATGAGCGTATTAAGTAATTATCACTCGCTTTAACGGTGAAGGAAAACATGGTTGGGATGATGATTGGGATTGGCAAACAGGATGATGGTTGGGTATTATGTCGGCACCTATTCCTGCCGTAAAGCAGCAGTGCTCACACTGTTCGGTTTGGAGAGTGTGGTCAGGTAGAAAGCACTGTTGAACCTAGGTACTGGTAATGATTTTCAATGATGATAATGCTCGCAATTTTGTTAATTAGAACTCAGTTTGTTACTGTGCGGTACGTTTGTACTATTCGTATATTATGTAAGTCCTGGGTGGCTCATTTCGTTTCGCTGGCGACTAAATATCCTGGATTTTAGTTTAATAAAACCACAAGCTTGTCGGGAGTCTACGTATAAATTATACAAGAAACTGTTGCTTGGTCCGGATATTGTTTGCGAAATGTAGGTCGCCATTATTTGGCACAAAACGCTGATGTCGGTGGTTGCTTTTTCAGAGAACAGTGAAATAGTGAAAATATTAGTTGTACGAAGTACAAGACTTGTCATTTGAATTCGTCCTGAAATGGCAGGAATATGGCAATTCGTTTAAAGATATCAGTTTTATGGCTCGAAAGATAAGTGGAGGTTGAAAAGTTAATGAGCTAGCTTGGGAGTTGTCAAGTACAACAAAGTGAATTTATTTTGAAACCGTACAGATAAGCCAATGTGTAAGTACATTGGTAGCTATAAAAATATAGTGATAATAAATAAATTAATAAAGCTTCAGTCATACAAATATTCCCTGTGTCGAAGGTGCTCTGAACATGCACAAAAACAATGACATCGAAACTAGAAATAGAAATTTGTATTCATCATGAACATTTCCGCCGAATCGAACGCCGGGAATCGAACCCAAAACACTTTAAATAGCATTTTGATCTTTTTGTCAAAACTTATATTATTTGTATGGTGGTAGTCTCATGTCGAAGGCTCGCCGACGGTGGCACCGCCACGGCGCCTATTTCTGACATAAAGCATGAATGTGCGAACGAATGTGTTCCGGTTTGAAGGGTGTAGTAGTCAGAATACACTGACCAGAAGGCATTCCGACTTAATCCTCGTGAGTAGAAACGCACCCATGTAAAACCTCCAATAGAACTTCGATACTATTTGATGTTGGGTGTGAATGTCCATAGGTTGCAGTGACTACTTAACATAATGTCGGCTACGTGCGTAGTTAGAAAAAAACTTCTACTTTACTTTAAAAGTACTTCGTTAAAAAAAACAGTATCAAATCTTGAGAAATAGGTCAGAAATAGCAGTGCCGTTAATAGTGATAACCTACAGAAATACCATGGACGTACCATGTCACACGTTATTAGCAGTGTTGATATTTTCCGTTTATTCTCTTGGACGTCACAATCTGACCCACCATGTATATAAATACATACATTCACTGACTTATCTTATCTGAGATAATCAACAATTTATTTGCTATATTTTTTACCCGATTCATAATTTTATTAAGTGAAAAGTAATCCTTGCTGAAGCCTGCTCGATATAAATTTGGAACCTCGAAATAGAAAAATAATTTTGAAAGTACATAGTGAGCTAATGGTTCCCTATAATTATACTTACCTCCGTTTGAATGCGGGTTGAATATACATAGAAAACGAAAAGCTACGTCCCATACAAACTAAATTGGGTACGGCTTACTAAACTTCCTGACATAGCAACCCGTGTAATCCGCACAAGGGCTTGCATTCACCGAATGAAAAGCTCCCAACGTATACGATTCCACACTTTATTTAGGGCAATTTACTGGATCTTGATGAGAGTGGCGCTACAATGGAGATTTACAACTCTGCACCTTATTGAATTTGTACAACCTTGTACGTGCCCGGTTCATTTGTGCCCCTAAACACGAACGCAAGCAATAAAATTATGTTAATACTTCACAATAACGGCGTTTCCGTTTTCGTATGATATTTTATTTCACATGAAGAGTATCATGGTATGACATGTTATACTTTGTCGTAATATAATTTATGTCTAATATGAGTATTTATCATCAACCCATTATTGTCGCACTACTGGGCTTCTCAGAAATGAGAAGGTTTAGGTCGTAGTCCACCATGCAGGCCAAGTGAAGATCGGCGGATTTCACATGCCTTTGAGAATATAACGGAGAAGTCTCAGGCGTGCAGGTTTCCTAACAATGTTTTACTTCACCGTAGAAGCGAGTGATAACATTTTTTTTAAATAATACGTACAGAAATTATAAATGAGTAAAAATAGTAATATCGGAAAGTTAAAGCTGCTTGCCGGGGTTTGAACCCCGACTCACCGGAGCGGGAGGTGAAAATTCTTAACCGTTAGGCTATAAGCGAATGATATTATCACTCGCAATATGAGTATTAGATAGTACTAATAGATACATGATTATGTAACTAGTATTTAATTATTATTTTTTGCTGAACCTTTGTTTCATTCATATTATTCAAATTTCTTCTCCGCTGGGAATTGAACCACGATGGCCCAGTGCTATTTCCTTAAATGTCAGGCCATAGGTACTGGTTATCCCATTTGATACATAATTTATAGGAATTAGCTATATTTCATCCACAAAATGAAATCCTTTATTAATATTATTACCGTGTTGAAGTTTGTTGAATATCGGTAACAAAGCGTAAATAAAATAAATTGAGAACACGTAACTGTACGTGTTTTTGTATATTTTTATAACTTAATTTTATGGATTCAACCCAGTAGCTGCTAACTATGTTACGATTCTGTATTGGAACCTACATCCATAAATCAAATTATAAATTTTTCCAGTTCCAGTTGGGCAATAAAAATTTTAAAACCATTTTTCACTGGAAATGTAGGTACTTTTAAGTTTATTTTGAAATACATCGACGTGACTATTGGAGCGTTTTGTATAGAAAATATTTATTCGTTTAACGACTGCTTCAATTATTTTTTATATATTTTACTGTAGTTTTATGGGTAAGGACATATATATACTGTGTCATATATAGTCTACTGAAGACCCATGTGGCATAGTGGTTACCATGTCGGTCTGCTTTCGAAGTCGTCGTCACGTTGTCAGATGAGACTTTATTCTTTAGCTCAGTCTTCTACAAGAGCGACACATTAATATTGGAATTAATTCTTCTCTTACTTATCGTTGCTTTCAAAATACGCTTCAGTTTTGTTTTGCACATCTTCATTTGAACCAAAATATGGAGCATATTTTTAGGTCTTCCAAAAGGTAGTTGCCGCTGGTAGACAGGTCTGGAGAATACGGTGAAAACGGAAGCAATTCAACGTGCTGTGTTGACATTTGTACAAAACAAATTTGTGTCTCGGTCCATTGCCTTAGTTTTTCCTCATTATTTGAGGTTGTTTTTTACAATTTATTGCTTCAATAATGCTATAATATTTGCGATAATATTAAAAAGTGATACTTTATCAACATATGAAATTCGGACTTTTCTAGGTAAATACATGCGAAATGATTGTTTTAATATAATTTAAAACAAAGGTCGAAATTTCAATAACTTTTGATAATGACAGACAGCCGTATAAACTCTCCCATAAGTCTGGAAATATCGTAAAAGAAACCAATTTTTCTGTGAAGCGCTAGTCGTCGTAAATCCGTTGGAAGCTAGTGGAAATTTAGTGCACTCTTGTTATTCGCGTCTTCTTTGAAACGAGTGAGTGAATTGCTATCGTCATAGCAATTGCAAGTTCATACATTTTGGCTATCTTTTAAAATACCCGAGAACTTTATGTTGAGATAGGAATATACACTACACTAATGTATACAATCTCGACCACCCGCTAAGGTGGATCGGGATTCGAATCCTGGCACGTACTTCTACTTTTAGAAATTTCATCAATTTAAATTTAGAATTTTCGAAATTCAACGATTTATAATATTTGAACAAATTCAAAATGTAGGCGGTCATACATAGGACGCAGAGTACGAGGATAGTCTGGAGAACTCTGGGATAATTGTTGTCGTTGGGGAAATTCAGTTTTTCTGTACATAACCCTTATTTTGTTATTTAAATTGTAAAACGTAATAAAAGTTTTAGCGTTTAGTCTAATAACGCCTTCGTTATATTTAATAGCAAAAAGTATTTTCAGTAATTCGTTGTATATAGGTATACATTATATAGTTAGGTAGGACCTAACTATTTCTATTAACAGTTTTGTTTAATTTTGTTGAAGTAATTCTTCTGATGACTTTTCCAATTTCCTAAATGTCTTAGAGATTTATATCAGACTAAGTGATGATCTTACATATTGTTAAGATCAGAACTAAAGTGTTGTTTAAATAACATAATAGTTGAAATATAATCCGACAGGTTGTGTGACAGGTGCAAACATTTTTTACATTTATAATACTTTATCATAGGCACTTTCGCAGTATAAAGACACATAGACTTAAATACGGCCATAAGGTTAATGATAATCGATATGACTGTAACCAGAGATAAGTTTTGACCTATCTGCAGTATGTGCCAGTATTTTATAGTCATATCAATTTAAATGATTATTGTTTCATTCACGAGGGGCGTAAATCTTATAATCGTAAATAAAAACAGAACAGATACTTTTTAATGACCTCCAGAACATTTGATGGCACGTACAGGCTGAGATATCTTTACATAAACCATATTAATTAGTTTAAAAAAAAATGTACAAACAAGGACCAGGTACAGATTTAGGAAGTAAGGGATTAATTATTTATTTTATGTTAATACTAATGTGGGCCATCCATTGTAAGGTGGTCATTGCAGCCCATGATATCCACATCTAACCACACATAGGAACTAAGCCCTGTCTAATATCGTACATGGATGTGTTGTTACTCCTGAGGACTACTGGAATGCCTCCAGTCTGATGCACTCTACCTAACCACACCGAAACACAACAGTGATTACACTGCTGCTCAGATGGGTAGATAGGTGGATTATAAATCAATTGAAGCAAAACCTAAACTTAACTTCGGTGTTTTCGAATCCCGAAATTCCGTCGGCTGCCTAATTAGACTTCGAAATTGAACAAGAAGTCGGCGCCCATGTTTCAAAGTTTGAGGTGTGGAGAAAACAAAAAGGGTGAATCAATTTGTACAAATTGTTTTAATTTGTTTTTATTAATAGATAGATGTCAGTATTAAATACTAGCTATTAAGGTTGTTCGCTATTTTGAATTAAAAATGAAAGAAAAATTTTGATACAGTGACCCCACTGATTTTGAAGACACATTTATACATTTGGATATAAATTTGCTTCCACGATAGCGGCCACGATTTAAGCGGATGAAAACACAAAAACAAAAACAATGTAAAGTTGAATGGCGCTGCCATCGTACTTATTTAAAACCTAGTTTAAATGAGTTTAAATGTTACGTGCGCTATCGTGCGCTTTTGGTATCGGTGATCGTTCAGTCGAAGCCCCTAAGTCGAGGAACTTCTCCGTTTTGCAGGTAATACCGTAGTTATTGAAACGCGTAAAACGGCATAGAGGAGATGCAATGCGACGGTAGGGTTTCCGATAATAACGGCAGTTTTCTTTGGCGAACAAGGATATCAATAACAACAGAATAGCAAACGAGCATGAAGGCCACCTGATGTTCAGTGGTCACTGCAGCTCATGGACATCCACATCAAACCTCAGCCAGAAAAGTTGCTTTATCTGTGGTCAGATGTGGATGAAAACTAAGTTAGAATACCCTCTGTCCGACGTGTTCTACCTAACTACACCCTTTAAACCGAAACACAGCAGTTCCCACACAGCTGCTTTACGGCAAAAACAGATTCAGCGGTAGTGCCGCCGCAGACAAGCTTTCGATATAAGACTCTACCACCATCAAATCTATCGCTACCACCATCAGATTTGCGAAGTTTTAGACCCTTATTCGCTATCGCACAAAAGATTCTTTCCCTATGACTTTTGGCGCCATAATGTTTAGACCATAAACGTAAACATGTTTCATAAAAGCGACATGAGGTGGAATTGAAAAAAATCGGTTCTTCCGTTTGGCCACCCTACGGCAGCCACCCTGGGGTGTATACTCGAAAACGTGAATTCGTGTATACATCTCGATGGGGGTGGATTAACGGAATTTAATTCTAACTGTTATTCCGATTTGTTGCCCCCAGTACAGTAAACAAAAATAAATTAAATATAGGATCTCTTGATATTAGTTCGGTGGTCTATAAGGTGTTTAAAGAAGAAAGGTTTAATGAATTATCCCACCAAGTTCACTTTATGAAAAAACCGGATGATAAGAGAGTCATCCGGTGTGTAGTACACGCAGTCGAGGAGCCGTTCAACTACGTGAATGATATCAAAACCGAATCAAAATGACTAGGCATAGAGGGGTTTCTTTGGGTG
>DWKW01003082.1:0-10344 GCA_018250115.1 Doberes anticus
AAAATAGTTTTGTTATAAAACTAATATATAATCTTTCTATTTATCACAAAAAAAATTTTTTTTCAAAAACCCCATTGTCTATAAATAGATTTATTTTGCTCAACGAGGTAACGCTGCTAGCGTTTTGTTGGGTACGAGCATTTTATGTGATTTATTTTGATAAACATAATCTGTTAAATTATATAGGTACATTTACAGTGTTTATAATAATATGCATATGAACCGATATAAATTAATAAACTACTTTATGATATTTTTTGTTGATAATTAATAACTTAATATAAGTTATAATAAGTTAATTGATATATTAATAAAAAAAAAAAAAATTAAAATATTTCTCATTAATAACTCATCAAAAATAATTATAACTTAATATCGCTTTCGCACAAATGAAAATGTGGAAGTCCATAGGCTGCAATGACCATTTAACTCTCAACTCAGGTGGCTTGCTCGCCTGCTTCATTTATAAATAACGCCTTATCAGATGCTCAAGGATTAATTCCTGATACGCTTTTTTTCGTTGGAAAAGTCCCATAGGATTCTAATCCGAAGGATTCTAATCCGAAGAATCCGATTCTAATTCTAACCGCCGAAGTGGTGGAGACCATTAAACTGGTGGTAGAGTCTGACGTCGAAGGCTCGCCTTATGGCAGCACTACCAGCGAACCGTAAACAGTGTGAGCTCAGATGTGTTTTACTTTGAGAAGTGTGGTTATGCAGTATACACTGGACAGGAGGCATTACAAGTTAGACCTCAGGAGTAGTAAAGCATCGTATGACCGCAAATAGGACTTCACACCGATTTGAAGTTGGATGCGGATGTCCGACGCAACGTGACAATTAGAAGATTCCAGGTTCGAATCCTGGCAGGTTTTCCATCTAATAAGGTGCATATTAGAGGCGAGTGAAAGGCTTGAAGATTGTTTCTATACTGTTTATTAATATAAAGAACATACATTTATATGGACTACAAATTACTCACATCACAATAGGCTCTACTGACCACTTACCAGGAGACCTGCATGTTTGCAACACTTCTACACTAACATTTAATACTAAACAAATCAGCTATCACTATCCTATTTTTACGTACATCTGTCATAAATATCAGCCCACAGTTATACATATTTAATAGAGCATGCATGCACGTGGTGCTTACATAGTATAATGTTTGCTCGCCCTGGGGACGACGTCGTTTAATGGATAGTGAACCTTCCACACCCCAACAAATTACGCGGTGAATTATAGGCTTTATTACCTTCTATGTGCACCTGTTATTGATTAAGTTATCATAAAGGTCGTATACTAGACCTACGTACTCTACTGTCCATTGGTAGCAATGACCATTTTATGACCGCATTTTCGTTTGAAAAAGAGAGAAAATCTATTTATTTTGCATACAGCAAAATTTATTTACTACGTTTTTTTATGTTTGTTATTCGCTTCACATTTTTCTAAAACCATTTGCAATGCAGCCGTCACTTAAAAACCTAATGTTGATTTCGTATTGAAAATGTCGACATAAACTTTGTTAGACGTCGTTTCAGTATCATCCTAGCCGTTTGGAGGAGAGATCCTCTGAGGAACCAATAAAGCAGGATGTAAAAAAGTGCAAAAGCGTACATGCTCCTTGACAAAATGACTTTCTATTCGATGTGACGATACAGAATAAAATATATGTACGGGAATAACGTTACGTAAAGAAAAGTCACGTGATCTAGCTTTGAGGAAATTGAGGAAGGATGAAACCAATGATCGTACAACTGCCGATCCCACCAATCGAGGATCGATACGTTAGCGTTTGTAAAAATGGAAATATTTGGAAGCGTTTGCTACTTGGATACGATCTCTGCGGTGCCTTCAAACAGGGAATAGATCTCCCGGGGATTTGCCTGTTCCGGGAATCTGTCATGATACCTGTCGCCCTCGTGATGAACAGACGATGATCCATGATGGATTTCCTCACGTTCCACGATATGAATAATTGACTCTCCTAACTATTGAACATATCACAATGGTGGTGACTCAATTGCAACTTACTGAGATTGAACCCAATGTCAATAATTATGAAAATAATTCAATCTTTTTCCCAAATGAAATAGCAGGACACCATTTAAAATTTCTGTTGCGCATAAAATTTGAGTTGCTGTATATTTGTACTTTCATAAATATTTTTTTCTAATTTTAGGTTATAATATAACTCTGTTCAAAATTCTGTATGTGAAAAGTTAAATAAAACAAATTCGATTCTCAACAAATTAGACGATAGCGAAGCGAAATGAAATGCTTCAGTTCAACTTAAAATTGTATTTTA
Source organism: Doberes anticus (assembly GCA_018250115.1). Lineage (NCBI taxonomy): Eukaryota > Metazoa > Arthropoda > Insecta > Lepidoptera > Hesperiidae > Doberes > Doberes anticus. Next base: position 2,315 of record DWKW01003082.1, read on the forward strand.
CTACGAGCGTTCATTGGCGGAGCTACGATAGTTCCAGGATTTACTTCAACCATAGTGGATTAAGATACTTTAGACTTCCAAGATGGAGATAGTTTATTCATGATGTAGCTTCGTTGCTTTCGTAATCTATTTTAAGCATTAACTCGCTTGAGTTAAACATGCGGTGTGAATGATATCTAGCGGAAATATACACTAAGTAATGTGTAACATTATATGAACTTAGATTTTTAATACCTGCCCGTATACTCGTAAGTAATAACAAAAATACAGTTCAAAACTAAACACATTAAAAATAAACATTACACTACCATTTAGTGAGTACCATAAAAATTGTTGTATGCAGTCCACATGATGTTAAGTAGTCCAAAATCCATATCCAAACTCAAATAAAACTCAACATAACCAAAAATAATGTTTACTTAAAAAAATAGAAGATAATTGTAATGAAACTGATATAAAATAATATAACAATAACAAGGATATTCAAAAATTAAATTTACTTCTGACCTTACGTTAGAATTATACTTTACGTTTTTTGAACAGATAAGATAACAGATAAACTATAGGTTCTTACAGTATGTAAGTACGAGTACGTACTGTTTAACAGTAAGCAAATTAAAGTGAAATTAAACTTTAAAGCTGTCCGAATCGTTTCGTGATAGAATGAACCGTATTCAAACCCCATTGGTTTACATAATCGTCGGTGAGTTTCACTATGGGGACGGTGGGCTGGGTGGTGGCAGTGGCGGTTCACCACCAAGCTCGGTTCGACGTATCGCGAGCTTGTGCTTTTCCAGACATAGTTGTGATAATGGAAATATTGTGTAACGCTATTTCGTCTGAAAGTTTTCGAACAATAATCAAAGTGAAGTTCATTTTTCGTTAAATGATATTGATAAAAGTGGAGTAAAATATTTTGATGGTAGGCAGAATTTAAACTATATTGGTGTTGCCACTACAGTTATTAGGGGTACAAACTAATACTATTTATTATATAAGCCAAAGAAACATCTGCTATGTTAGTATAAACATACAGTTTTGCGGTTTAAAAATTATCCGATAAATGTAAGAAAATGTAGGAATTCGTTTACAATTTTTTTTACGTCAAAATAAATCGTGTTATAACGTGCTCCTCGTTAGTCATCATCATCAACTCAATATTTTCCCACTACTGGACACAGGTCTCCACTCAGAGGTGATAGGCAAGAAGTAACCACGCTGGCTAAGTGCGGATTGACGGACTTCATATAACCTTGATAACATTATGGGGATCTCTCAGGCATGCAGATTTTCCCACGATGTTTTTTTTAAATTATTTAAGTGAGTGACCATTAATAAGCACATAATTTAGAAATAAATAATTATAAGCAAACATTTCGAATTATTTCTTTAAAGATTCGATAAAATAACGCCGCTATTTAAACAGGAGGCGGACATTACTAACACAGGTTTCAACGTTAGTATATTATATATGCCTATAGTATATATGCCTTTAAACATAAAACGCTTAGAAACAGATCTAAAACATATTTAAAAACGCTGTAAAGTTAGGGTTTATACTCACAGAGTATTAATACTTAGTATGTGTACTAGTATTGTTGCGTGTAACGTTAAATTTCTTTTGTTTCCAACTTGGTCGCGTTGGTATTTCTGAAAGAAGAATAAGCAGTCGCTTTATAAGCAAATAAAGTTTTTCGCCTACGTCGTTTCGTTGCTACTTTATTCAACTTGTTTTTATTATACTGAGTTAATATTGATTTTCGTGAACGTTCTTTCTGTTAAGCATTCAATTCAATACCTGCGAATGGTTGATTAGTCTTGGTTTACGGCTTCACTATTCGATGTCTTTTTATACACAAAGTAGCATGCCGGCTAGCTTTTGGTGTCACTACAGCCTGTGGACATCCACATACAACCTCAATTACGTCGTTCGTAGTTGGATGTATTGCTATGGTCTAAGTTTAAATGCCTCCTGTCCTCTGTATTCTTCCTAACCACACCCTTGAAAGCGAAAACACCGCAGTATTGACACTCGCTCTATGAATTTTGTTTATATACATAATCTATTCCATAATTCTAGTCCTGGTTATATTGGAAATTCTAGGACAAAGTACCTACTCAAACTCAGAAATGTCTTTACGCGAACAGAGCAAAAGAGTTTCCATCCTAATGAAAGGTCAAATAAAACCATTAATATAATTATGTACAAAGCCATTAACGTGTTGCGCAACGTGATCGTAAACTGTGAAGGCGAAAGATAAATATTTAATTCTAAATAAGGGTCTGCGATAATTATATCCCGGGGTGATTTACGGGAAATGGTTTTCCGCTCGACAATGTTGTTACGTGGTTCTTAAGCTTTTTATTTTGTTGCCATCATGCTATTAAGGTTCATGTGTTAAGACGATCTGTTTTCTATTACTTCTTTATTTAAATTAAATATTTAACAATTACGCAGTTTTGTATGTTTATACATGAAGGGTTCATTGAAAATTATAATTTTACTTTTATTACCGTAGCATATTTTAATAGCAAATTGTACATGGCAAATTTAGAAGTAAATATACGGAAATTTTTGAGGTATTTTATTTTGGAGTCATTTAAATTTTTATTTCATCATTTCATCAACAGCTTTACATAGAAGCAATTTGTAAAACTAATTTGGTCAGCGTGGAATTTTGAAGTAAAACAACCAATTAAATTAGAGGCGTGTGTAAAACCACAATTTTAATAAATTTAAGTACTCTTGCAAGCGAAGTCTAATTGAACAAACAACAATTTCGAACAATATAGGACCATGGAATAAAGTTTGTGTGATGTGAATTTACAAGGAAAGTGCCCGTTAAGGACAAAATGTTTAGCTCCGGAGGTACGCCTCTAATGACACCGGATGGTTACAGCAGCATTTCTCAAGGTAAGATAACTTAATAAAGTTGTATTTTGGAGTATTAATTTTTTTACTGTTTAATGGAATAGAAGTGAAGGCTTGAAGAAATGCAAATTGCAGGCTACATTGGCTACATTGGCAGGCTACATTGGCAGGCTATTGTTAGGTAATCACTACAATACAGCCCATGGATATCCACATCCTACGCCAACTAAGACAGAAGACAGCCTATCTGAGGTCGGATGTGGATGCGTTGCTACTCTCGAGGACTAAGTTGGACCGCCTCCTTTCCGATGGCTTTTGCCTAACCACACCCTTCAATCTGAAACATAGCAGTTCTCACACTGCTGCTTAGACGCAGCCGCTGGTAAGCTTTCGTCTTACGTCGAAAGCTACCACCATAAAATATTTCTTCTATACAGACAACAGTATTTTAGGTACCAAACGTCCCAGATTAGTCGTATACAAAGTCATTGTACCGTCGCATAAACTTTAACCATAATTTAAAAACATGCATCTAATATTGCGTATACTTTGCGCATTAGCATTTTAGTTACCTTTACCAAAAATCAATTTCAAGACTTATGTGCTGTTATGATTTTTTTTTCTAAACCCCTTTGAAAGAAAATTTGAAAAATATTAATACATAGACGTTAAAAATGATTATTAATCAGATATAGAATATGAGTATTTTCTGTAAAATAATTTTTGTACACTTGAGTGTTGAAAATTTGTTACGAAAGTTATAATGAGGAAAATGCGTTTCTAAAAGGAAATGTTTCAATAACGTTTAGAAAACTAGTACGGAATAGGAAGATTGGAAAATATCCAGTGTATAATACAGTTTAGGAACAATTCTCTTGTATGAAGAGGACACAAAGTGAATTTAGCTCGCTTTGACCGTCTCCTTTGAAGCCTTTGACGTGCTTTACTTACAAAGTAATCATTTATAGATCTTACCAAAGAGATTATGTTGAAGTAAGAATTAGATTACATTAAATTGTGTTGAAAACTTTGTTATTTCTTATAAAATTATGATCTTTTTTTTCAAAATATTTACCGATTATTTTGAACAAGTTCGGTAATAGAACTAGTGACACAGCTTCACATCAAGTGTACACCGTCATGTAATTTTAAAGTTATAATTAATTAAAATGAAAAAAAAATTGTTAAAAATATATGTAAATTTATAAATATATACACATTTGTAACACATATATACATAAATATAAATTTATTTAAATGACCTTTCAAGTATATCATGGCGCATACTAAAAAGAGGTCGAGCTAATCACTGATTCTAATTTGCTTATAAACTTTTGGCAGTATTAGTATCCCATTCATATCTTTTTTTTAGTCACTATAGGCTAGCGCTTGGCTACGTTCTCGCATGATGGAAAGCGATGATGCCCCCTCCGGTGTAACACGCTTGAAAAAGGGTGCAAGACTGAAGTTTTCTATTGAAAAAAATCAATATTCTCTTCTACTTCTGTTAAATGATTCGTGGCTGGGGCATGATAGATAAAAAATTACCCCCTTACAATTTAATAAAAGTAGAAAAAACTGAAATATACATTTGACAATCATTCAAATGAGATTAGCATAATAAAGCATGATTTATAAATTAACAAGTTGACATTTTTATCTATTGTCTAATTATTAAATTTATGTGACTACCAAAGCGTAAAAATTTTACACGTGTTAGGAGTTGATCGATAAAGAAAATAAGTGGGTATAACTGCGCATATGAGCGTACATAAACCGCTTGTACCACTACGTACTAGAGAAAGATAACTATTTAATTAATCAGTGCCTGACCTTCTAAGTTTTGCTTGGCGTTTTTAATTTAAAAGAAATACAGTTTCACCACATGCTGTCATGTTAACAATGTTTTGTAGTGCCATCTGTTGTTCAGTAGTTTAAATAATACAGACATTTTTGTAATACAAAATGTCATTCACATTCCTCGCATAACAATAAGATACTAGGGGGATACTTAGTATATTTGTATTCTTCTTTTTAAAGTCCCATTATAAGAAAATAAACCTTAAATTAAACTTTTTGTAAGTTGATGTTGAGGTTTTTAAAAACATTTATCTGCATGTGTATATAGAGAAATGGTTTACTGTTAAACGTTTCTGTCACGTCAGTGTAGCAAAAAAAAAATGTTACTATTGCAATATTTATTTTTATTCAAACCGAATAGCATACGAGCATACAGGCCACATGATGTTACGTAGTGGCTGCAGACTATGGACATCCACATGAAACCTCAAGTAGGACGGAAGTCTTATCTGAGATAACCTCATGTGAATGCGTTGCTACTCCATAGGACTAAATTGGAATGCCTCCTGTCCTATATCTTCTCCCTAACTACACCCTTCAAACCGAAACACAGCAGTTTCTACACTGCTGCTTTACAGCCGAAATAGGTGCGATGGTGGTGCCGCCGCAGGCGAGCCTTGGACATGAGGCTCTACCACTATATCAGATATAAATATTCGTGTCTAAAAACGTGATATTAATATACCAATTTTTTGTAATTGTACGACCTAAGATAAAACTTCAGTCCTATTGGACGTTGGATGCGGGCTTCCACCTCATCAGTGACCATTTAACATACCCGTGATTCTTTACCTATAAATGAATTTAAAATAAACGTACGTGAAAATACTCACGTATTTTACCTATTTTACTCATCACCTATTTTAATGCCAGATAATTATTGTGATAACATGCTGTAGTCTAATTAATAATTTTCGTATTCTAACTTGCCTTTACCTTATCCCTTTTCTGCATAGACTCATTTTCTGCGCACCCTACCCCTTTTGTGTTATCTATTCTTTCCTATTTTTTTTTTGTTCAGCTTATGTTGTCTGGAAGAGATCGTAAGACCGCCTTTTGCATAAAATTTATTAATATTAATGTGTATGTAATATTCTTCTGTGTTTTGGTGTGCAGTAAAGAATTATCGTATTATAACTTTTCTCAAATTTGTTTCGATCCTTCTATAAATACATCGTTTATAGTTTTATGACGTTAGTTTGACAAGCAGTTAAAACAACCCCTTTTTCCGACCCGCTGCCTACACCTCAAGGTCGGATATAGTAATTTCGTAACGTTTTTATTAAGCCCCAACGTAGAACGCTCTACACGCCTTGTTGGCTCCCAAAATTGTGTCTCGTTTATGCTATTACGTTGGGACGGAATCTTTAATGCAATATTTTCGCAAAATGTGTAATTATAGAGGATTCAATTAGGAAAAATTGCTTTACTCAGTTAGGGAGAATAATTGTGTATAATATGATAGGAATGGAGGCAGAGTCTTATGTAATTCTGCCGTAAAGCAGCGGTGTAAGAACTGCTGTGTTTCGGTTTGAATGGCATAATTAGGCAGAAGTTACTGGACACGAAGTTCCAACGTACTCCTCAAGAGTAGCAGCGCATACTCAGATAGGACTTCCGTCCTAGTTGAGGTTTGACTGTTAGCTTCAGTGACAACTTAACATCAGGTAGCCTGCATGCTCGTTTGCTATTCTTTAATAGATTTTTGAAAAACTAGATGGTCGTGATATTCTGTGTGATTGATAATAATCTATGCATTCGTTTTATTTATGAAAAACAGTAGCAACCATTTCAGTTGACTTTATTATTATAAGATAAATTTGTAATATTTGTATTATCTATTAGTCTTATTATGTAGGTTAGTTTAATTGAATTTAGTAAGGACACATTTTAAAGTGTAATAATTGTATAAACTGAGCTGGCTGTGTGCCTGGCTTCGGTTTAAACACGGCAAGCATCTATTGTGAAATAATAAATCATACTTCAAGACAAAGACATATCAAGAACGTATCTGTAATGTATCTCACATCTAAATATCTATAACATAAGTTGATAAAGCAGCATTTTAAATTAGTAAAACAACTTACTTACGTATACTTAATATGCTTGATAATTTGGAAAAAAAAACATTTTTCCTATCCACAGCAATATAACAAGATTCGTACCCGATTACTCAATATCCTGTATAAGTCCTCCATTATTATGTGAAGGAAAATATATTTTCGTTGTCTGTACCATTATGATTAAATTCCTAGTGGGTATGTACTACGCAGTAACTACGCGAAGAAAGATTTCCCTTGAGATAGGGCTGCCATTCGTCCGGGTTTCTCCGGATTTGTCCTAGTTTGAGTATCAGGTGGCCATCCAAAATCTATTTTTTTTTAAAGTGTCCACCGGAAACTCGATAAGTTGGACGATAAGAATAAACCTTGCACTGAAACGAAAACTATATTTTTATGTTCAGGTTTTTACGAGTAGTATATATGAACCGTAACATTTGGCGGTCTTTCGTCTCTGACTAACCCAATCCCACAAGCGTGAGTTTACGTGTATGTATGTGTTTTATGAAGTTATTTGTGCGGCTTTGACTATTTTGGTGATGACCTTACAGATACGTGAAAGGATTTTTTGTTCAGACTAATACAGGTAATCCTACTATTTGACTATGAATCTGAAGCTTTTTTATTATTGTTATTTGTATCTCTTAGCATTTCAAAGGCCAATGATGTTATGGAACTCTGTCATTTGGAAGGCTTGCGTAGCGAGACAGGTCCAACACGTATATGTGTAACGTACACGTGGCCGATACCACTTTCGATTCAAACATCTGAAGATGATCCTCATCAGGTATACAGGAACTACATATTGTGGAGGAAAAAAACAATATTTTGGAGCCGTAGCGGTGGACTTTAGATGGACTAGTAGTTGGGCTATTGGAACTATAGACACCTGCCGTTCAGATTAGAAAAAAACAAGCTAAATCAAGACAGAAATAGCATACAATTTTATAATATAAAACCGTGACGGGTGCAGATAAAATACATATTTTTTTTCGTATTAGAATAGCTCAAACCTAAAAAAGGATAGAAGATAGAAATCATACGTAGACGCACTGCTAGTCCTAAGTACGTTACAACGTACGAGTAAGTTTCAATTCGAAAGACGCTTCGAAATTAATTTGTGTAGGTTTGATAATTTAATCTAAGATATTGCGGAGAACTGAGCTACTTTATTTATTCGCAAACGTTGACTCTACTTCACTTAAGCGGACCGAGACACCGCTTGAATAAATTTCTCA
>DWKW01003083.1:0-10344 GCA_018250115.1 Doberes anticus
TTGTGCTGATTATGATCAATATGAAGATTTCCTCCCGATGTTTTCCTTCATGCTAAAGATTTTTTTTTTTAATAACCAATAAAATTGTAAAGAGTTCTTGAACTTACATTTGGATACCAAAATTCAATATGGTATGGTATTCACATTAGTATTCAGCTAGTTTAAGGATTAGAGACTCCTTTAAACACCAAACGAGTTTTATTTTTATTAAAAGCCACTTTTTACTTGTCTGTGGTAAATTTCGCGCGTGAAAGATCATAATACTCTGTGGTGTGCCACGTGACCGCTGAGGGCGGCCGCGTGACCGTGTTTGTGTGACGAGCCCTTTATTAACTTTCGGAGCTTTCCAGAACGAAATTTGTAAATCGATAGTGATGGTAAACAAATGTAGAGTGACTCATTCAAGAGGTTGAGAGTAAGCAGATACGGCAATACTTTTGTTTGTGATCGAGCGACACTAACGAGTAGTTTAATATAAAATTTGAGAGAATTAAAAGTTTATAAACAAACAATTTTCGATTTGATATAAAAGTAAGCGTACGGTAAGCATTACTTACTTACGTAAGGGTAGGCCATATTTTTGATTCGATTTTATGTATTCAGTTTGAATTGCAAAACTTTTGTTTTGATGTTTTCTTTCACCGTTAAAGCGAGTAAAATCTACTTATTATTGAATAGATAATATTTCTAGAAATAGAAGTGCGGGATATCAACCCCGACCTACCGTAACGGGTGGTCGAGATTCTCAATCATTAGGGTATCACTCACTTTTATTTACATACTTATGCGATTATTGTTACTGGCCAGACTATATGTCTATGGATATTATAATTATACTGTTATCAATAATACTCCTATACATATAGCCTATATTCAATAGTATAAATTTACGTACATAAGTAACTACTATCCGTCAATAGGTATCTAATAAATAAATTGTTACATAAACAGATATTCATAAGTGAGTTAAAAAGATTTTCTTGCAATTGTGTACGTGCAATGTATTCCACATTCCCTCAATAAAAAATTTAAGAAGTTTCTAACGTTCAGAAAATATGTTACTTAATTTGTTTCGCACAATACAAAATGCATAGGTTAGTAAACCTAGGGTCATCAGCTATAATCTGCACTGTCAATACGCCGTTTGAGTGACACTTGACGTTTCGAGGACGGTAATCCCGCGGGATTATCTGAACTGCGGAGTAGGATGGATGCGGCATTAAGTATGATTATTATTTTTATTAAAAATTATTTTAGACAAAAAATCAAAACTTTCATGACATTAAAGATTTAAAACTGGTAAAAAAATGGATACTTTTATTTTTTCTACTTTCTCCAAAAGTTCTAGGTACGCCTTCTTTCTACTTTTTGTAAATATTTTGTATGAAGTAAATACTTTATTTATTTAAGATTCGGTAATGCCCACGACTTCTTCAGCGTGGTTTAGTAGTAAAAAACTTATAGGTTATTATTTATTGTACGCAATGTTAATGTGTACCTTTAATGCAGTTTTCGGAAGAAACTCATTCGATCGACCATTTTTCATCGACTTACAATGCACAATTAGTAATTAAATTTTGTTACAAACTTACAAATATATTCTTGATGCACAATTTAGGCCATAAAACTGACAAACAGATCAATCCTGTCTATGGGTAAATCACAAATTCTTGTAATATATTTTTATTTAAAAACATTCAACCTTTAACAATAATACCGCATCCATACTTCCAATCATTAGCACACATTCATGGACCTTACCATAGAGTGCGTGTTGATTTTTGTTCTCAACTCTCCTATTCACTCCACGCTCCCAGGGGCGGTAATGAAATATCATTCCTTTGGGATCTGTGTGGACACTTCGTGGATGGTAAGCTCGTTATCGCCCTCCAGTTACGGGAATTCGGCACTCGGAAACAGGATTTGTAGGCAATTAGAGGTCTGTTGGCGTGAGATCCATATTATTGAGAAAAATTATGTTTAGAATATTTTTGTTTAGCACGAAATATAGCTCAGTGGAAATCAATTTTGTGTCCGATAGTTCTATCGTTACAAAAATATTAAGACAAAACTTTTAACGTTCATCATCAACCCATTATTGTCCCACTGCTGGGCACAGGTCTTCTCTCAGAGATGAGAGAGTTTAGGCCATAGGCCACCACGCTGGCCAAGTGCGGATTGGCGGACTTCACATGCCTTTGAGAACGTTATGGAGAACTCTCCTGCATGCAGGTTTTCTTTTTCCTTCCTACGATTTTTTTCCTCACGATGTTTTCCTTCACCGTCAAAGCGAGTGATAATTAATTCTTAATACGCACATAATTTCGAAAATTTTGAATAAACAATATTTCGAGAAATAGAGGTGGGCGCCGGGATTTGAACCTCGACCCACCAAAGCGGAGTCGTGATGCTTAACCACTAGGCTATCACTCACTCAGAAATAAAATTTAGATACTAACAAATAAGTACATTATCTACAATGAGAAATAAAATTTGATATAATTATAAACGCATAAGCTTATATATAAAAAGTAAAACTGTGCAGGCAAAATAACATATTTTACTTAAAAAAATAACATATTTTGGCTGCCGCAGATTATTTGAAAATCGGAGGACGTATTTTAATTAGACAAATGAAAATTGTAATTATTCCAAAAGTCATAAATTAATAGTACGTTTTTAAACATTTAATTAAATTAATTTGGAGAAAATAATAAAATTATTTATTACACGAATAAATTTTAACTGGCAATAATGAGCACGTTGAGTTTGTTGACAATTGACGTCAATTTGTCAAACATCATTTGTCATTACGTGGCTCAAAGAATAAATATTAAATTAAAAAGGAATATTTCGCGCCGCGACGTTTGTTAAAACATATTCTTAGATAAGATCTATTACAATGGATAATTTGCTTAGATCTCTTTGGCTATGTACAGTTTTATTTATCACATTATTGACTACAGTTAAAAGCTATACAATTACAGTGGACGCACACGCTGAAGAGTGTTTTTTTGAACAAGTTGAAGCCGATACTAAAATAGGTAAGCTTTTTCTACAGTAGGTCATTCACGCAATGAAAATATCCACAATTTTAAAGAATATTCGTCACCTATTCCTAACCTCTCTTGTAATGTAACGTTTGCGAAATTGCCGGTTGAATCTTAATATTTGATAAACCCCTGAGTTGAGACATGTTTTTGTGTGATATTTATTAGTAAAATAGAACTTATAGAGCACAGTAATGACCTTTTTAAAAGTTCGTGTTAAAAAAATAGTATTTTCTTATGTTTCCCATTACGAAGATAATTTATTACAATACAAACATATGTGGAATGAAATATGCTTATTTTATTTCAGTAAAACCAAAGATTTTCAAGAATTTCAAAGTACATGTAGCTGTATTTTGCATAATATTAGATATTAAACAATGATTACTGTTTCAGGTTTAACTTTTGAGATAGCAGAAGGAGGTTTCTTAGATATAGATGTAAAAATCACTGGACCTGATGGTACAATTATATATAATGGGGAGAGGGAGTCCTCTGGCATGTATACATTCTCAGCACCTATGACCGGCATATATACTTACTGTTTTAGCAACCAGATGTCTACTATGACACCCAAAGTAGGTTATTTTTTAAATATGTACAACACTTTAAAAACTGTGTGAGCCCTTATTTTTCTATGAAAATAAACTACTTTGATAAGTTTACATAATTAAAATTGTGTAGTTAGGAACTGCCACAAGGTTTTGTGTTCTATTACATTTTTATTTGTTTAGGTGGTATTCTGCATACCACTGCAATATCTTTTATTGTGTCATAAACCTTCTCCAGAAAATATTACTTGCTTTTGTTTGCTATGTGGCATGGTTATACTGTGTCTCTATTTCCACCCTGCATCAGTATGGAGTTAATAAAAAAAAATCTGAGAATTGTAATGTGCAGCATAAAAAAAACTTACAAATAGCTATGCTACTGTACATAAGCTACTGATTTAAGCCATTTTTAAATAACATTGCTTACAATTAAATCAAAACAAAATTACCAAAATTTTAACAACTATCAAACATATAAAAATAAAAAACAACTTATCAAAGACTCTAAGTAAAAAAAAATATAATTTTTATATAAAATGTTTCATGTATGTCACTAAAAGTAGAACTGAAGAGTTTCTAAATTTGTTCATGCAATATTTTAATTAAAATTTTATCAATTATCTACATAAGGCTTTTTAATAAAATTACAGGTAGTTATGTTTAACTTGGAAGTAGGAGATGCACCACACAAGGAATCAGGTGAAAAAGGTGAGGTGAACCATAACAAGTTAGAAGACATGATCAAAGAACTTGGTACTACGCTCAAAACAGTTAAACATGAACAGGAGTATATGCAGGTAATAATAATATAGCTTGTAAAAGGCATGCCTGATGTGGAGACACGCTGCACATATTTGTGCCATAAAGCAGCAGGACACTGCTTTGTTCTGGTTTTTAGGTACAAGTGGTTGTTAATCAACTGAAGGAAGACAGAAAAACTTATTATAAGCCTATTTTATTTTCAAATTTCAACTTAAGAACATACAAACTGTACAGTTCTTATAGATATAAATCTAATCAGTTATCCAGGATGCCTGTGCTAAATATTTAGTGCTTAGTAATAATAATTATTTATTTTTTATAATAATCACTGGTCATTTAAATATTACTGTTTGTTTCTAAACCTATTTGCTAATAGTAAAAACAAATAAGTTGAGAAATGGGGTTAGATAAGGCACAGGTTGAGGTAAGAAGATAGAAAAGAATAAGAAGTGAAAATTTATTTATTTATTTAAGTTACACCAACAATATGAACAATATTACAATAATTGATCAAACAAAAGTAAAAATCAAACTTAAATTGTCTGAATTACAATTTTGCATTAGTGTGAAATCAAGCATCGAAGAAGGATGAGGAATGGATGAGTATTTGAAGGGAAAGGTTTTTGGAATAACAAAGATAACTAGGGATCGAAAGGATGTTTGTATTACTGTGAAGAATGAATTGAGCGCCACTTGAGTCTAGTGTGATAATCTGATATATTTGTGCAGACAAAATATAAATAGTATCTGTTAATTTTGGAGCCTTGAATATCACCTTAGTCAACAACAGGTAGAAAAAGAGACTGTAAGCTCAATTTTAGTAGCAATGGATAAAAAGAGCCTGCAGAGTGTGCCAGCAACTAAAAACATCTTCCCGCTCACCTTAGCAACTTTTGCTGCACTGCATCCAGGACAGCTATGTGGATGCCACAGATTTTAGATTCCTTTTATTATTAAGCTGAATTTTACTTGGGTTTACTTTACGGCCATGATTATTGCTCCAATTAACATAACAATCTAGGTCAGTGTTTATGAAGTTTATGAGTTTTATAGTATTAATAAACATAGAAAAAAGGGTAATGAGACAATATGCTACCTTGCGGTACCCCGACATCAGTGTAAGACGATGACAGGGTATCTTGAAAATGAATATTATTACGCTGACAACAGCTCTGCAAGTAACTTAAAAAACAAATAATTTCCTTATATAAAATGGCGAGTATATTTCTATTGAATTTCTATAGTTCTTTGAGACTGAAGTACCTATTACACTACTCAATTCTATATGAAGTCTATGCTTTTCTACTCCGAAGTTTAAATTACTCCTGGCTTACCGCAGTCTGCATCAGGGGTGTTACGGATATTCGCATCCGCATGTCAAAATTTTTGCATCCGTAACACCCCTAGTCGCTGCAAACACTCTGCAAACGGAAAGACAGCAGTGTTAACAAAAAATGTGTAGTTATATTTATTATTTATGTAGTAATATAATTTAATCTTTCTTATATTTCTTTGATTTTAGGTCCGTGACCGTATTCATCGCTCAATCAACGAGAGCACAAATTCACGGGTGGTAATGTGGTCAATTTTTGAAGCGTCAGTGCTACTTCTTATGACGCTAGGTCAAGTTTATTATCTTAAGAGATTCTTCGAAGTGCAACGTGTCGTGTAATTAATACTGTATTGTTTTTATATCAAATTAGGTTATTAGAAAATAATAAAATACCCATAGAGGTTCTATGCATTACCATTGAACAGAAAACATAGATTTATTTTCAAACAGCTTAACAGAGAGAATGTGTAATTATCTTGACATTGTTTGTGATAAAATTTTCATTATTAAATTTATTTATTTTTACAGTCTGTTACGTATTTTCTCTACACTCTTGTTTATAGCTAAGGATCTGATTTACCTGCATTACATTTATTAAATTAAATTTCTATTAAAAATTTTCCAATGTTTATCTCATCTGATTTCATTATATCTCAAAGAGTAGTCTTACTACCGCTGTGACTATACCAGCCGTAAAGCAACAGTGTGATCACTGCTTTGTTTTGAAGGGTGTAGTTAGGCAGAAGACACCGGACAGGAGGCATTCCAATTTAGTCCTCAGTAGTAGCAACGTATCCACATATGACCTCAAATAAGATTTCGGTTTTAGATCCAGGTGGCTAGCATGCTCATTTGGTAATCCGTAAATATAATTTTACACAATCTTCAAACTTGTATTGGTAGATAGAAGATGTATTAAAACAATTTCTTTGAAAATGTTTAATATGTCGCTATAGTTATTATAAAGGTTGTGAATAATATCTTAATTTTAAATTAAAAAGCTTACTTTTAAATGAATTAATTAAATTTGAATGAATATATTTACATGCATACGAGTTGGAAACATAAAAGTTAATTTGAAGTTTACTGCTATGAAGATTATTTGACAAATATCGACAAGTTTTTCTCGTTATACAGTTAGTGAGCCTGATGTTGCTTCTATAATCCAAAGTTTGTCCCTCCTTGTACTTGTAGTATGCCATCGTTGCATGTTTTAGTATTTTCACATATTTTATCTGCCTTATCTTTTCTTCCATAGTAAAGTTCCATAGTTACATAGACCTTAAAATAGTGCATATTGTGTTAATTGTACTGACAATATTATGTAACTATAAAGCAACATGTGAATTCTAGGGTCTGCAGTCACTTACATTAAAAGGCCATAATATATGATTATTCCTTATCATTTCAATATTAAACATTTGTTTTAAGTATAAAATGTACATTAATTTGGTTAATATTATAATCCGATTATAATATGTTTATTTTATATTCAAGTTATGAAATCATTAGCTAATCTATTTATGGAACTGTTCGTAAGTTATTTTGGAAACATTAAATAGACTCCCAAATTTATGTCGATTTAGAAGTCTCTGAACATAAGACAATTTTTTTTTCTTTACGCTAATCCGGAATAAACAAGTTAATTTTAATGAGATTTTCAGTTTGAAAGCAAAGTCAGACCTAACTTTGCCAAAGATTTTAACAAAATCGCTTGAATAAGACATGAGATACGGCTTATCTCTTTGCGGCCTCGGGGGTAAATAAAATGTCACATTCGTTTTATTTACCTCTGCCTTTTAGGTAGACACCAATATGAAAAACAACCTGTAGATAAGTAGATGGCTCTTTGAATTTAAAAAATATATATTCACGGGTCGATTTTGAATATATGTATGTATAAATTTACATAGAGTACACATTTTTTTAAAAATCTGATTATCCTGCTGGCGCTGCCATCAACCTCATTTTTTGATACTCATGTGCAGCAACTAAGTCACAGGCTGTAATTTAGTTAAAACACAGTTTAATATATGTATATGTATTTAAAACTC
Source organism: Doberes anticus (assembly GCA_018250115.1). NCBI lineage: Eukaryota > Metazoa > Arthropoda > Insecta > Lepidoptera > Hesperiidae > Doberes > Doberes anticus. The sequence continues at coordinate 7,751 of DWKW01003083.1, forward strand.
AAAGTATTTATTTCGTGTAATGTATAGAAGATTTAGTGTCTATTGTGTTGTATTACACTTGTGCAAATACTTCCATTATTATTTCATGTAGGTCTACTTTGTTTCGTAATAATGTAAGTGTGTAATATTAAACAACGTTTACTTTTAAACCATTTAATATTATTATTGTGATATGTAAGGTAACACAAGGTAAAATATTTATTTTAATCTATACAAGTATATTAAAAATAAATAAGAATTAAGAAACTGAGATAGTACATCAGATCCATTGTAAGTAGGCAACACTTATGAACCAATAGGATTGTGATGTCACACATCACATTAATTGGTAAAGTGATGTTCCAAATCAAGAAAATAAAAGTATCCTTCACCTTGACAAATTTTTATATGAAAACAAATGTTTCGTTATTCATTTCAATCTCAATTTAAAAGTAATGTTCATTTATTAAGTTTTTTTTTTTCATAATAATTTTTTTTTCTAAAATTATGAAGATTTCACATATCCATACATATAATCTCTTAACAAAGTTTTATTGCACTTGTTATAGAAATAATAATTTTATAAAATTATAAAGAAACTTACAAGCTACTTATAAATATTTAGTTATAAGCATTTAATCTGAAGGATAATCAACACTGGTCCATTGAACTGTTCAACAGTGTCCTATATTCAGTTTTATTAGGTATTTATCGCTATTTTTTATGAACGACTTTTATTTTATTTCATTATACGTTAATCCGTCTATCATTTTTATAGAATAATAAAGTTATGCCGTATTTATTGGATAGTACCTACAGTCTACACTTTCCTCATTACCAATCAATTACTGCCACATGGTACGACCGATCTTGTAGCATTCAAACAAAACGCTGATAGCTGTTGTTAACCGTACTATATGTATAATATTGTTTTTTTACCTCTGCGTACTGTATATTGTTTAAGCAAGAACAGATTTCGATGATGACGCAACACACTCAGTAAAATGCTACGTAAAATTGATATACTGTAGCAATGACAAAATTGTAATTTTGTTTCGCTCGTTATATCATTTACATACCGCCGCATCAATCTGCCGCGCTATTTAACCATTACCTGTTATTAATATATTATACGCTTTCTGTACTACTTTTATTTTTTAAGAAACTGTTTGCAATCAATTTACTGCACGTTTTCTGCCACAATATATTTTTCGACGACGTAATTGAGAGCACCTAGTGAAGTCGTCCGGTGACGAGCGCGATGACGGAGGCGCCGGCGGGCAGGAGGCGCTGGGCGGCGGACGCGGCCGGCAACTCGAGCAGCACCGTCGCGCCGCACGCGCTCTTCAGCCGGCTGCTGCACTGTTGGACGGAGGAACATTACGCTGTATTCTTAAAATGCAAAGCAACATTAGCCAAGTGCTCTAAATTTCGGACTTCAACTTTAGTAGATCGGATATGGCATCTAAGTAGTTTAAAAAAATTATAAAATGTTCTTAAAAACATGTGATGTCTGCCAATCCGCAATTGGCCATCGTGGTGGACTATGGCCTAAAAACCTTCTCATCTTTGAGGTAAAACTCGTGTCTCGTAGTGAGACAATAATGGGTTGATGGTGATATGTGCGAATTATCTACTGTGGGTTTACATGTCATTGTGTTAGTTGAGTAAGTGCCTAAGTCGATTTCATTAATTATTACTCGCTTCACTGTGAAGATAGTCAAAAAAAGTCCACAATGTTTTTAAAAGTATGTGAAATCCACCAAGCGGCAAGCGTGGTGTACTGTGTCTATGAGAGGAGAGCTGCAAAATTGTAAGACATTATGGGTTAATGGTGACTTAATCTGTGAACAGACGGAAGTGGGGTGATGTTAATACACGAGATTAGCTTTCTCCTGTACTCATTATCCGAGTAATGACATACTGTAATATGAATATCCTCCTAAACTACAGTTCTTCGGGTTTATCCTCGGTGGTAAAGCAAGATGATCTATGATAACAAAATACAATTCTATATAATTTAAAGCTATGGAACAGAAGATGTGGGGAAAAGTATGTGATCTACAAAAAAAATTACATTCATAGCCAATGGTCGTACGACAGCTGCCACACTAACCAATGATAGATTACAGTGGTGTAGCCATCTGTATCTCTAATGGAAGCGCAGCGGAAAATGGCTCGCGCATACCCAAGTCATCAGCTTAGCGCTTCGACGAGCTCATGCATGGCGCATACGTATACATATGACACACGATACATTAATAGAACACAAGTATTAGATATGCCTTATTAGTTATTAGTAAGTTAGTGGTAACCACCAAGCTGGTTTAAAATCTCGACATCTCTCTACGGTGGGTCGAGGTTTTAACCCAGGACGTACCTCTAATGTGTTTAAATTATGCGCATATTTAAAGATGAAGCAAACATCGTGAGCAAACCTGCATAGTTGTCGCGCTCTCCCAACCTGTTATTAAATGTAAGTGCACCAATCCGCGCCCGGCCAGCATGGTAGACTATGGCTTAAACTCTCCTCACCTCCTTTTGATGGTGGTAGAGTCTTATGTCGAAGGCTCGCCTGCGGCGGCACCACCGCTACACCTATTTCTGCCGTAAAG
>DWKW01003084.1:0-10343 GCA_018250115.1 Doberes anticus
TTTTCCATCTTCGATCAAAGTATTCCTCAAATTTTATTAGTACATGCATATGACTAAAGTTGTATCTGTAAAGTGTGTAGATTTTTATGAGTAGTGAGATTATAGGTATCTTACATATTTATGCCATAAAGTAACAACGCTCGCTGTTGTATTCCAGTTTGACCTATTCTATTCATCACGCAGCATATCTTAATAGATACCTAATGGTAGTGGTCCGATTTGGATGTCAATCGGCTGCAGTAACCGCTTAACTTCAAGTGTCGTCGATGCTTATTCGCTACTGTAATCATAGCATAACTCAAGTACTAAATATGTTTATAAAACATTTCTTAAACAGAAGACCACTCGAAGTGACGAACAAGGAGGCAACTGAAAAAACCTCTCAGCACGCCACATGACATCATAGAGCGTCGTAATTAAATATCCGTAGTGTTTCCCATCACAAATCATAGTTACACAGATTAGGAAGCTACAGAGATTAAACTACATGCCTGTACTAAAAGAATGCATCCTTATAATGTTATTGTAGGAGAGTTTATATAAAACGAATTTATAAATAACTGAACTTGTAGAGCGTATTTTCTAATAAACAACTGTAAGTGATAAATGGTTACTGCAACTATAATTACGAGTATATGCATAATTTTCACTTATCAATGTAATAACGGTTGTTTTTTATACAAACAATGACATTGTACTAACATGTAGCAAGTAACATGTACAAATAACATGTAGACTAATTGCACGTTTTCAATTTTTTTTAATAGAAAAATAATATAAAACATCGAATATTGTAAAGTTTGTAAGTTTATACAAACTTTACGTAAGAGTGTTTACGTACACGTAAGCGGTATTCCCCAAACTAATCCAATTTAAAAAAATCCTTCATCAATATTTTGGATGGATCTTCAAGGTGGAGATGTGTTGCAAATTATGCCCTTAAAATTTTGCAAGCGAATGCGTTCATTATGAACGCTTCCTTAATGGTAAAAGATATACGAGTATTATTGCTTTCTATAGAAAATTAGTAGAGCTTAAAGAGGTCCGTCAATAGGTTTGCTACAACATTTAGGCTAATTCATAAACCAACACTTTACTAAGTATTAAATTATTAATATAAGTATCTTTTTTAGTATAATTTATAATTAGTAACACAAAACTTTTGACATGTCTCTGCGTTTTTGTTTATTCACTACCATTAAATATTTAAGAGTGTTTCTCATCACAAATCACAGGCTCAGCGGACGCCGTCAAAACATAAATAAAGGCGCCTCCACACGCGGTGGATATCAGTAAAGGGGCTCACAGACAGGAAGAGCGGCCGCTACGGCTTAATGGATTTATTTAGATGTCATTTTTTATGTGGGCGGAGGCTCGTTGTGAGGTGTGCCCAAAGATTATATGGATATGACAATCATAAGGGAATTTATAACATACGTTGTATTTAAGATCGAATAACCATTTAGAATAAAAAAATTGTACTGGTTATACGGCTATATTTTTAAAAATTTTTTTAGTACAATATGTACTAAAAAAATTTTTTTTGTTTTATTCCGGCAGGACTGATTTCTACTGGGTAAGCTATTATAACTATAGTCAAGTTTTCTTAGCAAAAAATTTAAATCACATAAACGATAACTTATGCCAGATAACTAAAATGCCTTAGCATAATTTTACCAGCGTGATATTAAATGACGCTTCACACTTATCTTATATCTTATTTCTAGGGCACACAGTGTCGTGGTCACACACAATGACAAGAACATAAATACCTAGCGCAGGAACAGAAATCTAAATTCATCACTCAAATCTTATCTACGCTGCGCATCGAACCCGCACCAGACAACCACTGTACCATGTGACTATACGAATCGACAAATTAATAATAAATAATAACAATAATATTGACAGACTTACTTGACAGTCATATGTAAAGTATGTTAAAATTATAAGTAACGATCAAATAATATACTTTTTGAAGATACTTAACCGTAATCTTATCTTGATTTCTTCATCTCACTTATGTCAAATATTTATATCTTACAATTCAACTTCGAGATGATTATCAGCAATAACATATGTATTTAACTTATTGTATTTAATGACCTTAACATGAATTTTCCCAATTTGTTTTGTTTTATGCCTACGACCCTGTATTTAATTACTTCACTGACTTTACCTATGTAAAGCTACCGGACCAACATGAGAGTTGTTAGATAGATACTTAAACATAAGATGCTACGTGCAACGTTTTAACGCCACTTAGACCGCCAATTTATGGACAAAATAATGTACCTAGTCCTTAATTTAACTAACTACTGTTCGACTATACCTATTTTTGTACTTTTCACTATACATGTACGGTAGGCTAACAGTTGGGATTGAAATTCTAAGAGTCGACTGATAACCATTAACAAAAATATCAAAAAGGGAAGCATATCCTAATATTATTGCTTCCAACCGCATCCATACTAGTCTTACGTTAATAAACGTAAGCCCTCCGTTATCCCTTGAACGCATGTTCCATCTCAGCAGGTTTTACAACTGTGTGAGTCAACCCAAATACACACGCAAACCTTAATGCATTTCTCACCCGGACAATCACAGACATCGTGTGTTTATACAACAGCCGACGCATCAGTGTGTCAGTGTGCGTGGTATTTTGATTGGTCATGCATTTTACGTGTTTATAGTCAGTCTCCAACGCGCGAGCAATAAAAGTGATAATTTATATCGAGATTTCTACCTAAGGGCATCGGAGGCAGTATTCCGATAACGCGTCTGATTTTTGTACGTTATCGGATAACGAAAGTTCGGGCTGGGTGGCAAAGGATTTTTATTTTTATTGCGTTTGTTGTAACGGTTCACGAAAATGTTTTAAGTTGATCGGTTTCATGTAAAATGTCAAATAAATGTAGTTTATAGTAACTTAACTAACCACTTAAATATTTTTTATCTGATACATATACAATTTGACCTCTCTGTAGTACGCGGCGCTCTTGTACTCTGTATGGATCTATTATTTTCATCTCTCCTGTGCGGAGAGTGAGTGACATGAGTGGTCCGGCATAACAATCTTTATACAATTATATTAGAGGAATATCAAAGCATGCAGACTACCAGTATGTTAGTAGTTACTGCAGCCTATGGACATCCATAAGCTTCGGTGTGCTTCCATTCCAATGACCATACACTGATCGCCTTCGATCTACCATCCCTCTTCAACATAAGTGACGCTGCCGTAAGGGAAACGCGAAGTAATGCCTTCCCGTCAGGTCCTTCGCCATCGATAAATAGCTGGTTGCTGATAAGGTTACCCGGACCCAACACTCCTGGCCTTAAACCTAAGCCGCACTGCTCCGATGCGTAGCGATGCTTGTGCTAATTAAAGGTCCCCGAGGTTCTACCTCTTACAATCATGGACGACTCGTAGAAATGAGCTACTATCGATCGGCCACAGGTTCCCTTGTTAGACTTTATCTTTATTCATATTCCTGATTTATCGTGCAGCTTTATACTCGTATAACCCTCGTTTTGATTAACTGGCAAAGTTTCCAAAAGTTGAACTTCAGGCTATTGCACAGAAATAGGTAAGCTACTCGTTTTATTATGCAAATTGTTTTGAAATTTACGTTAATCCAATCAGAAAAGTTTTCAATGTGACTACGTTGCCTCATTCTTTAGAAGTTAAGCATTTTCAAAATATAGCGTTTTTTTATTAAAGAAGCAGCAAATGAACATGCAGGCACGTAAGTCAAATGTTCAGTGCAATCCGAGGACATTCAGGGGCTGAGAATAAACCACCTCCCGGGGACAAATCGAAACCTCTCCTGTCCAGCATAGTCTATCTAATCTGATAGTGGTAGAGTCGTAGGCTCGCCTGCGGCAGCACTACCGCTGTACCTATTTCTGCCGTAAAGCAGCAGTTTGAGAACTGTACTGTTTCGGTTTGAAGGGTCTGGTTAGGCAGAAGACACCGGACAAGAGGCATTCTAACTTAGTCATCATGAGTGGCAACGCGTCCACATACGAACTCAGATAGGACTTTCGTCCCAGTTGAGGTTTGATGTGGATGTCCATGGGCTGCAGTGAACACTTAACATCAGGTGGCCTGCATGCTCGTTTGCTATTCAATTAACTTAGAAAACAAATAATAATATACCTATTGAACTCATCCCGGGTACATTTTATCTTTTTTATAAAACAAATAATGAACATAATATAATTATTACTTCTGTTACTAAATGCAATAAAGTTCACATGACTTTAATTATTTTTTGAGTGCATAAGGCCGAACTATACAATATAGTAAGTATATAAAATGGGTGATGATCATAACATACCACCATAGATTACCGCTATGCTATCGCTGTAAACATTGGCCATAGACTAAAAAGATTATAACATAGGTACACCGACACATTCTTCTGTGGAAGCCATAAACAAGTTTTAAAAAAAAATTGGTTCGAATTCTCCATGATAACAGTTTCATCGTAAAAATATGACTATACTTACAAGTTACGGATCCCGGTGATTCCATTTGCCACAATACTATCACCGTTTAATGAAGGAGCCAATGTTTTTTAACACGAGTCATCAGAGCACGTAACGGGAGACGAAAAGTATTATAATAAATTACTCAATTATATTTAGTAGTTTGTCTTATTTTATTAATTGTTTTTAGCAATAGGATCGCATTATTAAGCATGCAAAATATAAAAAACAGATACCAAATTCTCACTTTTAAAATGTTTTTGAGGATGATTTAGTATTATTAACTAAGTTTGTTATAAAATGGTATATCAGTCACAATCTTTTGAAATCGTGGCTAATGTATTATTGTTGTCTTGTCAATGTCAAATAAGAGAAATTTAAACGATGGCGGCCATATTGTTTCTTTTACTTTCTGTCAAAATGTCTTTTAATCAGGTCACTATGTAAATAATTGTAAAGACAAGACAAATCATCATGGCAAGTTATAGCGTCGAGCTGCACGTGCAAATGATAAAACTTTATTATCGAAATGTTCTTGTTCTCTAGTCTAGTATAAGAATATACCACATTTAAGTATCATCATTTAAATTTAAAAAAAAACTTTAATTTCCTTATATAATGTTATTTTGCCGGATTTTTTTGGGTAGATATCTGCTTTCAAAACATTGCAAATAAATTACAAAAATTTTAAAGAATTCACATTTTTAGAATCATTGAATAATTGAAATAACTGAATGTAGACTTATCTTTATAATTTAAAAAACCTGGAGGCATTAGAAAGTTATTTTTATCATAAAAAAATATTTATTGATTGATTATATTTATTGATTATTTTTGGATATTTTCAGAAACTTTATTTTTACTCTAGATATCCCTAGGATTTTTTTTATTATCAGGTGACTGCCAAATTACCTTATTGTGAATGTTGTATCATGTCATACATAATAATATGTTCATTTGTCAACAAGCACTTAGTTAATAACCTCCAAGCCATAATTATTAAATATATAGTAATGAAGCATGCAACTGTTTCTGATTGATCCGAATGATAAATTACCTAAAAATATATATACAATGTTGTACAAAATTACATACTGCATGTGAATTTTATTAATACTGTTCATGAGTTTCAAGACATTCTTCTGAATGTCTGCATGAAATTAAATAAACTTTCTTCAATATCTGAAAACACATCTATACAAATTATTGGCTCTGAAAATAAAGTAAATTCCATGAAATTATACTATTATAGTAAAGTTCTACTATGATCATATTGGAAAGTGAAAGAAGTGAAAGAAGAAATGAATCCGTATTCCCTCCAAGTATTACTGATGGTTGCAAACTTCATATTGAAAATGTAGCACACTTGCATGGCTTAGATGCTGACGATGTCACAATCAAATTAATAAGGAAAGATGAAATGAAAGTACATACCTGTCTCACTGTTGCCTAGTTTTTTTACAAGATTTTCCTTTAGAAAGTTCACTTAAAAGACATTTTTGTAAACTTTTTAAAGAGAATGTCAACGGTAGTAAATACAGTTGCACTGTTTGTATAGAAGAATTTATCTACAAAAACAAGCTTATTCAGCATCTGAATATACATAAGGATGGTGGAACATGTAAAGAGTGTGGGAGACAGTAAGTATTTATTGCAAAACATTTATACTATGATTAAGTCTACAAATTAATGTACTATAATTTATAAGTAAAGGCTAAATTACATGATTTTGCTGGTTATGCTGTAGATGAATAAAACTTTGGTCAAAATACATAGATAGAAGCATTTTTAAGCACTTAAGCTTCTGATCTGCTGCGTTCTAAACTGTTCATATATATTTTTTACTTTCAGAACTTCAGCAACATTCATGTCCCACATGACTATGCGTACTACAATAGAAAAAAACATATGCATGTAATATTTGTGGTATTTATTTATATTATATTATATTGTGGTAATTAAAAGCGCATATTAATTCACATATTAGTATGCGACCTTATAAGTGTAAATTGTGCAATGAAACATTTAGGAGAAATCATGAATTGAAGGTATGGAAGGAATAATGATTCTTATAATAATAATAGGGTTTTATTTTACTTATTGGTTGGGTACCTAATTCATCTGTGTGAGTCTGGAGATTTTTTTTTCTTCTTTTGGCAATAAAGACAGTGTCCGGATTGTCATACTGCCATAGTCCTGTAAAATTTAGTATACTACCTCTTATGCATGCACAGCTAGTGATAAATTAACTGTATAAGGACTATAATAGTGTGATTAAAAATTCGGTTAATTTGCTTTATACAGTTATAGATGTAATGTAATAGGTCTGTTATAACATTTTACTTCTTAATCATCAACCCACTATTGGCCACATGGCCCTTTCAGAGATGACAGGGTTTAGGTGGCAGGTTTCGTTTGCCTTTTAATTTTTTTTAAATATAGGTACCTACCTAATTAGGTAGGCATAAGATTATAAGATTACTACCTAATTAGGTACCTAATATACATTTACTAGCAATTCTAGTAAATCTGATCAACTATTTTTAAATTGCCATACAACCAGTTTTTATCATAAATTATACAGGTATTATTATTACAAAAAGTGCAAATATCAAATATCTATTAAATTTGACCACCGTTTTTTTAATATTTCCATATAAGCGCCACCATCCGTTTTCTCTACAAATCAAAGTTAGGTTAGCGTATTTTGGATTTTGACAGTCGGAAAATGGTTTTTTTATTTTATTTAGTTTTTTTTTGTTTTGCAGCTGGATGGAATCAATGTAATGCAACTAACTTATTTTTTTTTAAGTAACTTCTAGTAGATTTGTAGAAAGAAATAATTACTTTTTTAATTGATTCCAAACTTCCAACTTTTAACAATAAATAAATAATTTAATGTTCGTAAGTAGGTATTTTATTAAACGAAATTCTTTAAATTGCGTGAAAACAGCATCAAAACCCGTTTTGAAGTGGTAAGCGGTACAAACAGACGGACGTGGACAAACATATATCGTGAAGCCCATAGAATGTATTCCTTATATAAAAATTAATGAAAACTCCTTAAAATCATATGTGCAATATGAAGAATCGATGTAAGTAATTAAAAAACTAGATCCACCTAAATCTGCACACAAATATGTCAAACCCTACCAGTGTAAATTCTGTTGTAAAGCTTTCGCAAATACTCGTCACTACTAGAAACACAGGACACGTGAACGCTCTGGGTGCACAGTTGAAAAATAAAAGGCAGCAGAAAATCCAAGGAAAAATAATGCAGACCAACATACACAATTCAATACAAATGCGGAAATGCATTATACACCATCAATTCCCAAAAAGGAAACTCAAAGAGAAAATAATAAAGCAGTGCAACATCCACTATCAAGTCCTACCCAGAAACAAAAAAATCTGAAGCGATTAATCTACTACAAAAAACGCTATCAAACCGCAATCAAGAACAAAATAATGTAACCCGAGATACAATATCAAACCCCAACAGTAGGTCAAAGAAACCAAAAAATAATAAAGTAATGCAACATGCACTATCTAATCTTAACAAGAGAACAAATATTAAACGAGAAAAAACATCAACGCAGTGCGCACCATCAAATCCTACATCTACTACAAAACCTTTAAAAAAGTTGGATATAGGTGTAAAATATGTTATGAAACATTTAACACAAGGGATAATTACATTGTAAGTTTAATTTCATTGCTACTTTTATATTAATTATATTGTATCTTTCGTCTTTGTGTAAACAAACAAAATTTATTAATACATACATCACTTCCGTTTTCGACTATAATTTTTTGTAATGTACTAAAATTATAATGTAATTATGGTCCATTGTGTATTTACAATGCTAAACGTTTACGTTTTCAATTTCCTTAATATAAACATACTGGTGTGAAACCATTAAACTGCTCATACTGTTCAGAAAAATTTATAACAAGAAGAGGTTTACAGATCCATCATTATGACAAACATTCTACCAACGTCCTGCCATCGTCACTTTTTACAAAAAATCTACTTTTAATGTAATTTTTACTATCATTTACAATACTATTTAGTTTGTTATATAGCCACGTAAATACATACTATTTTATTCTATCTGTATTTTGAACAGTTTCATCATCTCCCATTATCGTCCCACTGCTCGGCACGGGGTTTCTCTCAGTGATGAAACAGTTTAGGCCATAGCCCACCACGCTGGTCAAGTGAGGATTGGCGGAATTCTCATGCCTTTAAGAACGTTATGGAGAACGCTCAGCCCTGCAGGTTTCCTCGCAATGTTTTCCTTCACTGTTAAAGCGAGTGATAATTAATTTATAATACGCACATAATTTCGAAAATTTTGAATAGACAATATTGCGAGAAATAGAGGTGCGTGCTGGAATTTGAACGTCGCGTCGACCCAAAGTAGCGGTGTAGAGATGTTTAATCACGTATACGTCTTTCATATTTGAAAGACTTTATATATAAAGCCCTTGTTTTTAAGGTTCTGTAAAAAAATAAAAAATTGAACATGTAAAAGATTATTTGCGTTTTTTTTTCATTGATATTTGACAATAGCCATTGATCATTGACGACATTGTCCGATTGTCGGAGTCGATTCATTATCAATACATTATTGTCCTGCTGGGCACTGGTCTCCTCTCAGAGATGAGAGTGTTAAGGCCATAGCCTAGCACGCTGGCCAAGTCGATTACCTCAAACACGACATAAAATTCGGTAGGCATATCTATGCCTATGATGTAATCTATCTAGATTACTATATATTAAGACAGTTTAAATATATATCTGTACATGTAGTAAAATTGTAACGGTACACGACGTCTGTATGTCAAATTTACTAAACTTTAGAGTCGAATAAATGTTTTAAAAATTGCACATGTAAAAATGCACCAAATATCGAGGAAAATACTTTTAAAAGTATTTAAATATAAAGCATTTTTTAAACACTTTAAAGGCATGCCTCGTACTTTTGGCGCATTCGAGAAACCTGATCAGAATAAAAATTTTTAGCTTGGAAGGAAGTTTCGCGGCTTTGTTGAACATAACTTTTATTTTGAAATACAGCGCCACCTATCAACGAAACTATAACTTAAATTATTCACTGTTCAGTTTGTAAAGATGGCGTTTATACTACTTAATAAGTCTTATAATTTTTTAAAACTGTTACGAATAATGTACTTATTGTATACCTGTCATTTTCGTTGTATTTAATAATTTTTCTCTAGTTTTCGTAGCATTTTATTTTGTTCTCAATTGGTTGAAAATAAAAAGTTAAATAATAATTAATCGCCAGATAAGGTAAGCGTGTTCAGGTTCACATTTTACTTACATATTCATCAGTACATGTACATCAGCTCTATACTGACATACAATCGATTTTTCAGGCTATTTTCAAGCGTAAGTTGGCCAAAAAAAGGAACATGTAAAATGTTATAGTATTGTTAGTGCCAATTGCCTTTGTTTCATATTATCATTTCATTTCCTAATATTAATTCCATTTCCATTCCATTCCTAATACTACTATAAAAATAAATGTATTAACTATAATAAGTTATTCACATGTAATATAAATAAATAAATAAAGTCTCACACTCATAGCCCCACAGTAGGAATTAACCTATGTCGTGGGTGCCATGGACACACAGAAACAAACACTCAGACCGAGTACAGAAATCTAAATTCATCATTTAAATTTCTGCCCCGTTGGGAATCGAACCCTCCGAACGGCAGACCGCGCGTTGACCACGGCGCCATGCGGGTCGTCAAATTCGAACACTTTCGGATTCCTAGGGTAGTTGCCCAGTACAAGATTGATAACAGTTGACTTATT
>DWKW01003085.1:0-10342 GCA_018250115.1 Doberes anticus
TATTTTACAAAGGACGTCCCGAATTCAATGGATTAAATTCAATAGTTATTTTGTCTGAATATGCGGTAAAATATCTGTTGGAATAAGTTTTTGATTATGTGTATAATTTGTACACAATTTTCAATGGACTGCAGAAACTGCTAAAAATCGTGTCGACCATAAAATAAAAGTGAACTAATGGGTCCACTTATGAGTACGAGTACCTACTTCTTCTACAACATACATATACCTAAAAATAAAATTACGCAGTTAAAACTTCATATCATCCATATGGTATATACCCGTTGATAATAAATGTATCTATATATAGACAAAAAAATAAAAATAACTGGTGATCGCCAATTGTTCGAAATTCCACCGTAATTCATAAAAATATAAAATAAACTCTTTTTTGCCTTCACACACACAGCACAGACTTATAAACTGGGAACATTGAAAATCGCACAAAATTCGCAATTGACTTGTTATTCGGTCAATCTGACATTTCAAATTTCATTGGCAGCAATCTCTACTCTGTGAGACTGTGGTAGGTTGTGTAATTTTTTTTCCTATTAATTTAATGCATTTCTAATGAATTAATATGTTAGCTTTCTGCACTCCTCCATACAAACTTTAACTGTGCCAAATTTATACTCCTCTGTCCGCGTAATTTTTGTAAAAAGGGCATTTTAGTAAATCGTGTTTTTTGGATTTTATTTAAATACGAATTACATACTGATGAAATATGAATAATATTTTTGATCTTACCGATATTAAATTAAAAAAAATATGAACTGGTAATTTAAAATAAAAAAGAGAAAAGAATAATAACATAACAAAATAAAAAAGGGAAAAAATAATCGGACTGGATACATCTGGACTCGAACCGGGGCCTTCTCTTCGGGACCGATCTGAGCTATTATAAACTTGTAAATGTGTGTAAGGTGGCGAGCAGCAGTTTTTCATTGCCTGAAAACACGGATAAAACGACGTTTCGACGCTGCGAAACCCCGATTCAGATTATATTAATATATATATACAAGAATTGTTCGTTTAAAGGTATTAGATAATAATTCCTCTGCAGGGAGGTTTGTGGTAACCTGTTGGTGAGTAGCGACACCATGGAACTGAATGTCATACCATATTACACACATTAAATTATCTCAAAGGGCCCTTCCGAGTGACCGGGTCCAATAACATCTTCGACCTGTGATCTTAAAAAAGATAACCCAAATATATATTTTTCTTTAATGTACTGAATTTTAAAACACAAAACGTGGTGTTACAAGTGGTCTCAGAATACTCCCAAAACACAACGCGCGGGGGGAGTTATTAAAATTATAAACAAATAAAATTATTCAGAACACACCCTTACGAGCCATGCATGTTCTGAATTCTTCATGTTTAAATATACAGAATACGCATATTATGTATATTACGTAACAAAAGTGTTACCGTAAATGGCCATAATTTATGACAAACGCACGAATACAGTACAAATCTGATAATTAATAAACTGTATAAGTTAACAGCTGTTAACTGTTGTCTTCAAATGCCAAATCATAAGTGTTAAAGTAAATTATATTTATCACTAGTTTGATTACTGAAAAAAAGGTGATGAATTTAAAAAAAATTGGATCACCGCTATTTTGAAACAAGGACTTTACCAGTCCTTACATAAATGAATGTTATTTTTAGTATAAACTTTTTTCGTCTAACAAACATACAAATGTTTTTAACATTTCAACATTGGGCGCACATCAGAAAGATCTCCTAAAATTTTCTCCTTTACGTGGAATTTTTAAAGATAAGTTCGAGTTAAGTAAACATTAGTAAAACTTTTTAATGTAACACCACACACCAATATGTTCCACGATAATTCATCTCACGTCGATCACGGAGCTATCTCGAGCCCGCGATAAGCGTTTTCTCATGACTTGCATATTCGCCAAGGGAGCGCGGCCAAGCGTGGCTCCAGCAATCGACATGTTTATCGCTTTAATATAAAATAAAGGGAATAGAATAGATGAAAAACGACACGTTATCGGAGAAAAGGAAATTGTATTTTTTGAACTTGTGTCGTCGAAAATCGAGTGTCGTTTTTGAATCACGCCAACGTTATTCAAGATATCCGCCCTGAGATTTAATCCAGTGACAACGGAGGCCTAATTAAACTTATAAAAAATTGTAGAATATTACGTTATTATTTATTTATCACTGCTAAAAATTTCTCAAAGTTATCAGTTACTGTTCTATTTACGAAAACTGACTTTTTATCAGATCTCGACGTTTTGAATATTTTTGAATAGACGCCCTTTGTGTATACGTATGTATGTGACAAAACTTGTGTCGTACTATACTCGTATCTTTATATTTCTGTAATGAAATCAAATTTGTATCATTTCGTGTAATCCGTGATCCTGACGGATCGTTTCGAAGTTTTTACCTTTTATTTCCAATATTTTCAAATTATTTTACTAATCAAAAATTTAATCTACTTACTTACTTACGTTTTGGGATAAAAATACGTCGAATGCTGATCGTGGTCAAAATAGGATGTTAAGTTCGAGAGATAACACTGTGTAACTTTTAAGATTAGATGAATTTTATGACCTACAAACCTTTTTGCGTGATCAAACTGCGTCGAATGGAGCCAGCCTTCCTAAAATTTTTTGATCCTATGTTTATGAACTTATTTAATAATGTAAGTTTAATAATAAAATAATAATTTTTCTCGCTATATTTTTTTCACTGTTAAAGCTAAAGTCACAATTAATTCAGTTAAATTACATTTGTTTTTAACTTATTAATAGGTAATTATAACCCTGACCAAGATAATAGCAGGAGAATAACATTTAATTCAAACGACTGCGATCAAATACGTTTCGATGCGATTCCAATCACTTATATTCGTAAACTTTAAAAAAAGTATTCAGTGGATACCTCAGCCACTTACTTGACCACTATATATTACATCTGGATCAACCAACCCTCGGGCGCGGACGATAGGGTGACGGTATCGCTTCCGATGGACACTCTAACAATACTGTTAAAAATGGATCTGCTATCCAGCTGTCGGACCCGATGAATCACTTCACTGCTCCTAAAGAAGGAAAACCACTTGAATATTATTTGCACATTTTAATCTATCGATCAATTTATTGGTGGTGAAAATTGGCTTGATCTTTTTTTTGTTTCTTTTGAATGACTAATGGCTAGAATGATTATTTTAAAATTATAATGACTTTTGTTATTTTTTACATCGTTATAATGTTAAACCTAATAGCTAGGATTCCCCGATTCGTGAATGCTATGGACACATTCACCCATACCAGAAAAGGAAATTTAAATTCATCATTCTCTGCTCCGATGGAAATTGAGCCCCGAATCCTCTGATTGGCAAACCGGCATGTCAAAGGCAGCAATGTTAATTTTTAAGTTGGTCTTTAGTAGCTTAAATTGGGATTTCATATAATAAACTAGTCAAGTTAAAAATAAATGTTCTTCGTCTCGTGGGCCTTACAATTCTGTATAAATACTTCATTTCTACATTAAGTCATAAAATATTAATCTGCACGGTAACAGCCCCGTTATTTGCAATAACGTAACACGGCTACAACGAAGGTATTCTCTCAATAGCGGTATGCTCATAAAAGCTGCGTGTTGTACGGATTGTGTGAACAAGCGGCCGCTTGGGACGTGAAACTTCAAGAATTCCCCGCTGGCTTGTCGCGAACAGAGTTTTACGGCCAAATTAATATGGCAAATTAATGCGTTCCCATACCGTATAATTTTCGCGTATAGGGATTTCTTGCGACAACCCGACATATTGTAACAGGGGAAACAGTCCCACTAGGGCGAGATTCGTATCATTTTTCCATATGGAAATGATGTAACGAACGGAGCGCACAAGACAACAACGATATGCTAATTAAAGGAAAACACACAGAACGTAGGCCCTGTTTATTTTCGGTCCACGAAGAGAAACGCCGTTTGTTTTTTAATTTCTTGTCTATTAAGGCTGCGGATAGCTTAAAAATACGCAATAGTACAAAATTTTGTGCTGCTGTTAAAGATACTTTTTTAATACCTGACAAATGATCAGTAGATTTACTGAGGTAAATAAAGCTTGAAACAAAACAAAAAATATTTACTTATAATTAGGTTATTTTCAACGAAGTAACAAACGATTATGCAGACCAGAACACAGTATGTTAAATGGTCACTGCAGCCCATGAACATGCACATCCAACAAATCAAATAGGGTCAAAGTCCTATCTGATGTCGTGAATGGACGCGTTGTTACTCCAGAGATCTAAGTTGGGATGTCCGGTGTTTTCTGCTTTTCTGCCTAACCACGCCTTTCAAATCGAAACACAGAAGTTCTCGGACTGCTGCATTAAGGCAGAAATTAATTAAGCGATGGTCACGCCGCATGCGAGCCTACGACATATGATTCTACCACCATCAAGGTAAGGTAAGGTAGGTAAGGTGAAGGTAACTTCAAAATCTATGTAAATATTTATTCCATCAAAAATATACATTATAATAAACGATACCCAGTTTTCTTTAATACTGTTAAAATTAAATAATTCCATGCGTTCTGAAGCCAAAATTATTCACAAAGTTTGCAACAGTAGTTACAAAGACACGGAGTTTATAAGGAACATGTGACTTTATGAGTGCGATTCGTCACGACGATTGAGCACGTGGAAGGGTCCCTAATGAGAACTGTTCTTAGCAATAACCAAGGATCTACGCGCAATAAAAAGGTAACTCGAGAGTTTCCTTTAATTTCCGGCGTTCTTACTTCAATTACATGTGTTGTTTAGGATATTAGATTAAAACGTGTTTTCTCGGATTTACTACCTGCTTGTGCTTAGAACCGTTTTGAAATGAATTATTTCTTCTAATTCCTTTCATGTACGTGCGTGTATGAATTTTCGTAGTACAGGTGACTCTGTATTACTATTTCTGTAAAATATCAAAAAATATTCTTACAAAATCGAAAATTCTCCCTTAATAATATAATAGTTTTAAATACTTAATCCAGTGCGATAATGCATTGACCGAAGATTACAGAGATAGTAGTGCTGTTACACGAAAAACATGTTTTTAGATTTAATTTAACTTCATTCAATTCTGGAATTTGGGACTTATGGTTTGAATATAGAATATAATTAGAAAAGTAACTACTATTGTTTAAAAATAAAATATATACAAAACTTACATATAAAATATACGAGAATCTTAGCAGTATCAACTACTATTATTTTTTTATTCTGTGGCTGAATTTGACTCAATTTAACATCAATGTGATGTGCTATCGTTGAGATACTATATAAGTAATACAAAATTTTGTGCCTATAAAGCATACTATTGAGGCGAATCAATATGAATAATTACATCAAATATGGCAAGACGTCGACAATATCGAGAGCAAACAATTAGAGGCAACTTAGGGGAGGCAGGGGCGCCGATTAAGTTATACATATGCGGGTTAGAGGGTAACCTGAGTCAGGAAGATTAAGATTCATCGAAAGGCCCTTACATGGAAACAAACATTGTATTACGAACCGGTGTCTTGGCAATGTTTGCTAAAGGTAGGCGGATGTTAATTTGGTATTCACCCCCTTTGCAAGCGTCGTGCCCAATATTAATATTTTGGTAATGTCGGGGTCTTTCGTGGAAAAGATTCGTTTAGGTAAGTGAGGAAGGTGACAGCAAGATTAGGTTTTCTTAGTGGAGTTAATTTGCGGCTACAAACAAGGGGAGGTCCCTTGGAGCTCTTAATGTTCCCGGAACGCCTTTGGGCTGTCCACGCGGCTTGACCGTACGCTGGGGAGCGGTCTGAACTATTAAAGTGCTAAGAGAGCCATTATTCTACCCTCTTGGACCCTGTCATCTGAATAAATTAATGTCTTAATTGTCACTATTATCGTTTTTGTGCTTATGTCGTTTTTATTGCGGTAAATATTAATAACTTGTCGTTAAAACGATCAACGTTAAAATTTACTAAAATGGGTAAGTACCTACTTACAATACGACAAAATAAAATACCTACTTTAAAGGTCTCTTAAAGTGACCTGTGACTGATAAGCAAGTTAATCCTCAAGATAAATAGCGGTCAAGCGATCATTGTGAATGGCGAATATAGGGGACAGTTGAGTGATGCGTTTCTTTTGTCTCGCCCCGAGCAAGCCGAGACAATGTTAGGAAGGACTAAGCGCGTCAGCAATCGACAGTGGATGAGAAATTTTCCTTACATAGAACTAAGATAACATCGAACTTCCACTTTTCAAAATATGTAGATGCTGGACGGTGCATGATTTGAATTGCTTTATGACAAATGTAGGTATGTATGTAATGGTTGGCGGGATTTATTTGCGCAATCTCAGCACCAAACTTGAAGAAATCTCACCTTAAAGAATTTAACAATATCGTCCATCATCTTTTATTCTTCTTTCATCTCAACCCATCCTAGTTCGTAAAGTATTGTTAAAATTTTGTACTTTTTAGAAGTACTTAATGGAGCCTCTTGTAATTCTTAAGTCTTTTTTCCAAATCTGTGGCAAACATCTAAATTCTGAAATGTCCGGCACATTAACTACAGTCTACAGAGGTTGGGCAAAGGGAGTTTGCCAGTCGAAGGGGACACGATTTAAATTGCCACCTATTGTGAAGAACACAAAGACTTGTATAACTCAACCATAAGATTAGTAGATTTGTCTGTCTTAAGTTGTTCAAAAAAAATATATATTGAAATTGAATCTGAGCAAATTTAAAACGTATGAACAAAGTTGGTATCGAATTTAACCTTAATCAAAAAATTTGGTATTTTCATTTGGTATTAAACAACGATTTGATTTTTCTATTGATGGTGGAATCTTACGTCGAAGGCTCCCCTGTGGCATCAAACCATTTCCTACTTCTGCGGTAAAGCTACTGTATGAGCATTGCTGTGTTTCGGTTTAGGCAGAATACACTGGAGGAAGTATTCCAACTTAGACCTCAGGTGTAGCAACGCATCCAATCGTCGATGGGCTGTAGTAACCTGTTAATATCAGATGGCCTCTATGCTCATTTGCTGCCCATTTACAATTTTTTTTTATATATTTCCGTGAGTTTGCAGTTAAGTTTTTTGAAGATCACGCGATCGATGGGCAACAGTTTTTTTTAATATCAAATGGTATAACTGGCTTACATGAACCACAAGCAATAAATACGTTTCAACACCAAAACCCCATTTTATTTCCTTGGTCAGTTTCCAGAATTGTTATCGTTAGATCTACTAGGGAAACATGAGTCCAAAGATTCGCTGAGATTTGCGAACTGGCTATCGGATAAATTGACCGGTAATAATAAAACGTAAGGGGTAAGAAGAATGTAGATGGCTATTTAGATAATTGTTCGCAACGTCCGCACTGACCAGTGTATCGGAAAAGTCGTCAGATAGTGGGCGGTTTTATTGCCACCGCCCGAGGTGGTCATTTATAGGAAAACTATCAACGGAACGGTCATAGGAAATGGATGATCCGCATTTTCTTGTTCACAGATAAATGGTAGTGATGACATAAAAAAAATGTAACTGTAATACTGGTTTTAAAGAGAACGTACGTACCGTACGTAGATTATCGTACATTTCTAATATCGTCTTTCTACATGATAGGCCTAAAATATTTTGACAAAAGATAATTTAGTGGTTTAAACCTACATAAAAACAGCATAATATAAGCTACCGTGAAACACAAACAATGTTCATAAAATGAACAAGTCCATTTGCTTATTTGGCTTTAAAGGTCTAAATAAGCCGACGCCGTCGGCAGGTGAGAAGTGTAATGGCATGCGAATTCCCTTTTGCTCTACTGCTGTTTGTCGTAGGAGCGTATATTTTATGCGTCAGTGAGCGCATTCTGACGGTCCCGCACCGAATTATGACGGTCAACTGACCACCCAACTGAGACCAACGTAATCAGATCGACAAACATTTGGTCCTTTGATAAAGATAAACCATCTTTGCATTTCGCTTTGTTTAAGTACCTTTGTAAACGGTTGATATTCTACCTATTGTCAATGTTGAACAGATAAGTTAAAATTAACTTATTGAGGTAGACATTTTCCTTAATATATTGATTTAATGAAAGAAAAAATTTGTGAGTGTTCCGTACGGTTCCCGAACCCTATTAAATCTATATTTTTTTTATCGACAAAACCATGAAACTTTATTTCCATCGTTTTACTATTGTTAAGTTGTAATTTAATTAAACGCACCAAAATAGTTTTCAAAAATAATATGTGTAATCTGCCTCTCCGACTGGGTTTCCTATCATACTTATTCATATTAAACTTTCCAGTTGATCTGTTTACACGTTACGTAATGTATTCTGATCTCGCGCTCAGTTCAAGTCGTTCAATAAGGAGGCATGCATGTGGCGCGGGGAGCGATCGCTAAGCCGAATATTATGAGTCCATAGCCGGCACAGGTGGCGTTAAACATGCTACTTGTACGTTATTCCGTCTCAAGGCATGTCAGTCACGTCTCCAAAACGAGAAGTTTTGTATAAAGTTGAACTAGTGCTGAGGGTAATTCGCGGGTCTAATGTTTAGCATTTCGATTTGATTTTTACCTTCATCCTGTACAGGTTTCAAAATAGTCAAAAACAGAAATATAACGTCATCGAAGTCGCGAGTTTCAGCTAGTGATACATAGAGATATAAATGTCTAAACGGTCAAACGCCATTTTTTTAAATTAAATATCCGAACACATGTTTACTGTGTAGAAACGGATCACGCAAATGAAGAAATGATGCGAAATGGTGGTAAAGGCATTATGAAGGCTCGCCAATGGTGCCTATTTCTGTTGTAGAACAACTGTGAGCAATACATTGCACGGTTTGAAGGGTGTAGTGCGACAGAATACACAGTACAGGAGTCATTCCAAGTTAGTCCTCAGGAGGAGCAACCCATCCACGTTCGTTCTGTGATAGGACTTCATTCTTATTTGAGGTTGTACGTGGATGTCCATGGCCTAACTTTACTCAGCAAGTGGCCTGATTACCCCTTTTTTACATTAAAAGAGTAGTTAATACGAAAATAAATTACGATGTTTAACACTAAATAAGAAAACATATGGTTCTGGACTCTAGATTTTTGCATTTTGCAGTTTAGACGTTAGATCTTTTAGAGTCAGAAGGGTAACGATTTCACAATGAAACATTGTTGCATCTGATTGACATTACTGGAGACTTAGGCAAGTTTATATTTTGGTCAAATAATTAATCTGGCTATCGTAGGTTACTTCGCAGTCAGTCTTCTGGTTTCCTTTAACGGAACAGCAGTTTGCACTTTAAAATATCGATAAATAATAATTTAAAATCTTTCCTGTTTTGCTTATTGTTTTTTATTATTTCAAAAATTGTTTTCTGATACCTTGATTAACAAATAATCTGCAGAAAGAAGTGATAGCTTACTGGTCTGAAATTGATCTCTGACTCGGGTGATTTGAGATTTAAATATCAGCGGGTACCTTTGTTTTTCCAAATTATGTATATTTTAATACTAATAAACTGTCACTCGGTCTATGATGAAGGATAACTTTGGCTAAAAATTTCCCACAATATTCATGAAGGCGTACAAATTATCGCCAATCCGCACTTGGCTGGCGTGGTGTATTATAGCCAGTAAGTATTCCCATATCAGTCTTTCTTTAAATTAATTAAACAGAGATAGCATAAGTACGTAAACGAAATAAAACACCCGAGCGGGCCCACACGCATGATGCATGGGGCCGTTGAAATAATATTATCGTTACGGAGTAAGTACTTATTCTCCAAGGAAAATCAACATAAAGTGAATAAAAGAAAATTATGAATCGCACGAAAATAAATTACCCCGTGTTGGCGGCAAAATAACATCACATTTGAATGCCTTTTATGGTTTATGGGCCCGTAACTATATGAAATAAGACTCGGCGCTGCTTTATGGGACATGGGAGCACGTACGTGGCATAAATATCACACTTTTTGTTTTTAACTACAGGAGCAAAAAACTTTCAGGTAATGAAAATTAATTTCAAACTGATCGGAACACTGAAATTATTTTGAAAATAATGCTTAGCTGCAAACTTTATACGTTTTATTTTCGAAAGGGTTATCTTCGCTCAACTGGGGAAGACATAGCGTTAAATTTCGTTGTTGTGTTTATATTTGTTTTGTGTGAAAGATTTAGTAGAATTAACTCATTCACTCTCAAACAATTAGAAAAATATTAGGCCTTGCGCTATAAGTACTGTACTGCCTCCCTAGACAAAATTACTTTCTATTCAAACTAACGCTAGAATATAACATTATATAACGGGAATGG